>WYDI02005801.1:0-125502 GCA_009867235.2 Psittacus erithacus
TCTATATATTATTACATCTATTCTATAGTTGGCTGACAACTATAGAATAAGTTCTGTAACAGCAGTGATTAAAAAGCGGTTTAATATCTGCATCTATGGTATGTTCAGAGGCAGATCTAAAGTGCCACAAAGCAATGAGTAATGCACTAATATGGGCTTTGTGAATTATCAAGGTAACTGAGGCAAGAATCGTGGCTGTGACTGCATGGTGCTTGAGGAGAGATAGTTGTCACAGCATGAAATGAGTTGAAATAGTACTTCTCCAAGTCAAATGGAGAATTGACTGGTTATTGATGATTTGACAAGAATAAATTAAGTCAAGGAGGATACTGCAATTCAGGCTTTGACCCCTAAATTGTCTCACTTCAACTTATGTGTAATAGCATCTTGATTCCCCATCATCAGTCTTCATCTTAGGAACTGCAAGCTGAAGTTAATGGCTTCCATCATGACAGCAATGAAAATACCATTTACCTATTTAAAATGCTCAGCAGGGAAATGCTCAAGAGTGATGCCTTGTGCTCCAGGCTATTCATCCAGTTTGGTGAAATCTCAGTTTCGCCTCACGCCTGCATGCATGCAGACACGTCATGAAGCTCTGAGCTCTCTATCCATTTCTGTGTGTGATTAATTTGTTTCCACACCAGACAGCTCATTGTGCATTAAGCCCTGCCAGCCAACAGATGATTTTTCTAGCATTTAAAGCAATTTATGATCTAGCTGACGTGCTCTTTGTTTCACTGAACCTGGCCAGTCAGCACCGTCTGTGCCACAGAGCAGGAAATGAATCTTTGCAGCTATTTGACTCCATCAGCTTTCCTATCTGCCACATGCAATTGTGGAGTGATTTGGCAAACTTTCTGTGAGAGCTACATTCTTAAATGGTGTTATAGCACTCAGTAATCCTCCCCTTCCTTTCCTGAACCATGGCCTGCAGGGCATCATCTCTTCTGCCACCCAACTGGATGGAATCAGACCACCCAAAGCCCAGGAGGGAGGGTTTGGCTGTGTCATTTGTACAACCCAGAAGGGAGTATCTGAGATTGCTGGAACTCATCTCGTGAGTAGACTGTAAATACATGGCTGGGGTCATCTGAAGACTTATCTTAAATCTTGTAGCGTTGGCTTTAGTAACCTAGGCCTATCAGAGATATGAAAGACTTAGAGGGTACCAGCTTAGCTGCTTGATTATGTCCCTGATATAAGATACGTATGCAATTAGGCTGAAACTTCAGCAGAGTCAAGAAAGAAGGAGGCGTAACCCAAAATGTGTATTCTTACTCATGTGTTCATACAGATGCTTTACAAAAAGACAAGTCTAAAGCTCATGTGTTGATTGCACTGTGCTATTCCAGTTGTCACTCCTGAGGGATCAAAAAGCAAATAGGAACTGGAAAGGACATTCAGTACAAATTCCCTTTAATATACAATTCACTAATACAAAACCAGGCATGAGCCCAAGCTCTGTTTAGGTCAAAAAACCCCATTTTCACCGTGAATGTAAACCCAAGCCTTGTATGCAGCCTGGTGGGGTCAGGAGGTGCTACTGTGCCAAAGCCTCACTGAGACTCTCATTGCAGTGTTCCAGCATCTCCCTGTGTCCTTGCACTGGACAGAATTCACCTTGAATATCTGATACCTAATTTGGGCCAGTGTTAATTTTATGACAACTCTTTGCTTAAAACAAAAGCTTGTAAATTCAAGTTGTTTGTCTTTTATAATTTGCATGACTAGGGAAAAAGCAGTTTGATTTGGTTTTTGTGTTTTCAAGGACTGTGGAGACATCTGTCATGTGGAGAGATTCGCAGCAGATAATGGGATGCATCAAAAAGATGCAAGGAGATTAATTCCAAGCCATTATAATTAATTCAGAGATCCCACTTAGTGACCAGTGTTTTGCTGAAATGCCAGCACCTTCTTTCGTTCCAAGTTTGTTTTCTCTCTGAGCCGTATCTGTTGCCTTTGAAGTAGCTACAGCTGAGGCCAGGATTTGCGGATGCTGGGAAACCAGCGGTTCTGAGCAAGGAAAAACCTTTGTACTCTGTTCATAGGCGGAGCAGCAGAGTAGGCAAAAGATATTTTCTCAATTAATAGTTTATTTCCAAGCCTCCAGCGTTTGACCCTCAGCTTCAGCCTGGTTGTATTGAAATGCATGGTGCAATCTTAAAGGTCAGTTGGCTGCTGAGCTTCCTGGTCAAGGAGACCTGATGGGAAGAAGTGTTTCTCTCCATGCTCCTGTATTGCCAAACGGTTTAGGTTAAGGATAACAAGTCATGGGCTGAAACTTGACCGGCTTCAAGATGCAACATCTTGCCTCTTCTGGGCAGTTACATTGGTTAATTAGGACTAATAGCAGAAAACCTTGCCTTGATTAAAACATAAGCATCACTTTCAGTGGCTAAGTTGGAGTTTAAAAATTAGGAATTGTAAGCATTAAAGCTAAGCAATAAAATGTGTGCTCTTTGTGGTTGCCGTTTGTGGTGTTGTAGCTTGTTAGTGTTTGTGTTCTCAACCTCATGTCCACGCTGCTGAACAGGAAATACCTTTGAATGCGATGGATGTAATTACTGTTCCCATATGATTTCTAGTCTGTGGCATTGTAAGAACAAGGGAGTATTATGAGGCATGTTGAAAAGTGAAGGTAAATCCAGTATTCAGTCTTATACTTAAGATGCTTATGAAGCTGAGCAACAGAAATTGGTATTGCGCAGCGCAGATCCTGCCATGACAGTGCTGCTGTTGAAAGTGGAAGCCGAAACTAATGCCACTTCTTCCAGGGCTTTAAAATCTTTGTTTTCCCATGATCCTGTGCTCCTTCCAGTTAATTCCTAAAGAAAAGACTTCAAGAATTTGAATACAGAGCAGTCTGGATGTCATCTGGAATGTATTTGACCTCTTACATTGGCTCTAAAAGAAATCATAAACAAATAAACAAATAAAACCTCGAAGATAAAAAGACTCTTCATTTAATAACTAGATTAAAAAGCAATTTGAAACTTAGTGGGAGAGGTTGCGTGTGGCACAAGAAAGGAAGGAGCACATTTCATTTTAATGGTGAGTGGAGACGCTGACAGTTCAGTTGGGATGAACCCCTTGTTGGAGCCATGAAGGAATTCCTGTTGTGCGGAGCATCCCGCAGCATCAGCGACCTGCAGTGACAAGTTAGTGAAGTTGGGATCCTTATGTAGAAGGCTTGGATGTTTGGGGGAAAAACCCTATTTTTTTAATAGGTATTTTCTTTTCGAGCGAGTGAAATTTTGAGGGCAGAATTTGGAAATGGCATCATTCTTCACTAGGCAGCCCTAAGATCCCCACGTTATTTTAAACCTCTGTGATGATCACCAGCCTTTTTTTGTATCAAAAGTAAGAACTAGCTTTTTCCACCTTTAAAAAGCTAACTTCCACTTAAACCCAAACATCAAATTTGGGGCACAGGGAGGGCCCTGCTTTTTCTAGCAGAACATGTTCCAAGCCCTCTCATTATCTTCCCCACTACTACACCTCCCTCCCATGAGGCACCACTGTAGATCTCTTGGATAAAATGTGTCACTAGACATAAAACAAGCAAAATAGCTGTTTACTCTGCTGCAGAGAGCTGTTTAGGATGCTGTGGAAGTCTAAATCTTATGGTAGCTTTGCAGATGTTGTTTGTACGTGACTTTTTCTTGGGAAACATCCTTGTTTGGAAGCACGGAGGGTTTCTGTGCATCCCTTGAAGATTCAGGCTCTTTTCCTTCAGCATCTTTATCTAAAGAGTTTAAAGGAGGAGGGATAGAGGACTATTGCCAGCATTTGGTCAAAATGGGGACTCATTTGGCCTTCAGCTACCAAAAATTCTTTTCTGGGCATGAAATGAGATGCTCAACATGCAGTTGTATTTGAACACTTACACGTTTCTATGAAGGTAATTCAGCCAACAAAGTGTATAGCCAAGGGTGATAGGAATTGAGGAACGTGGATGCTTTCTTGGCAGCTCCAATCTGTCTTGGAAGCATTTCAGAAGAGGATTAAACCTCGCTGCTCAGCAGGTCAGGGTTGGGGTAGTCGGCAAAGGCAGAGGTTGGGGATGACTGAACCCAGGGATTAGTGCGACACAACGTAGAGTCTGGGGCTGTTGTAAAAGAGGATGCAAGTGGAAATATGTCAAGTATCTTTCATCCTAGGCACTTCCAAATGGGCTGTGGTATTTCCAGGAGCTTGGAGCCTGTGGAGCTGGAGAGAGATGGATGGCAAAGCTACTGTCTGTGCTCAGCATGGGGCTCTGACTGGAGCTGGGTGGGAAGGCAAGAGTGCTCCAGGCTTGCCTGGTCCTGTTGTGTTTGCTTAGGAGGGGGCTCAAATACCTGAAGTCCGACGATGAAAAACTTGACTTCTGTGCCCTGATGTTGTTTGCTTTGTGAAATTATTCCCCGTGTCATGAGTTCGCCTGGCTTTGTGCAATATGTGCATTGTATGCAAATGAATATGGTTAAACCAATGTCAAACAGGCTTACATCTGAGCAAAGTTAATGTTTCTCTTGGCAGTTCTGATGTCCTTTGTTCCTTATGTGCTGAATTAATTTCTTCTGCTGGCTCTTGTTCCTTCCACATGGCAACAGAATCTGAGTGATTTGCTGAAAGGGCTCTGCTTTTACCCTGAGCAAGGTGGAAATTCCTCTGCTTTGCAGAGCACATATCTGAGATGTCACCACTTCTGCAAAGCTTCCAGAACAAGACAGCAAACCAAAACCAGAGTGGAATTAAACAGTTTGTGTTATGAAGCTACCACAAGCAAAACAAAGCTGGCTTTGGCCTCATGTTTGGGTTTCTCTGGTTTGTTGGATGGACTGTGCCAGGAGGCTTAGTGCTGGGATGTGGGATGGATCCTGAGTGGCTCAGTGGTCTTGTCCCTCTTGCCATGCTGCTCTACATGCCAATAACAGGGTTTAAACCTAAATGCAGGGTGCAGTCACCCAGGCTTCAAATGCAAACTGCAAGTTCTAGATGCATAGCTACAAATTTGGATCTCATCCACTGTCAACAAGAGCTAAAACCGGAGATGATGCTGGTCTGTGCTACACTTAGTATGGGTGTTAATTGCCCTCTAACTGCTGGGCAAGAGCTGCTGCCAGTGGTGCTTCCTCCTGAATAAAGTGTGTTTCAGCCATTTCTCAGGTTGTCACAGTGGTTCTGCATCCATTAAAACAGGTTCAGGTTTGCGTGTTGAAGATGAATCCTTTGGGTTCTGCGCATGTCAGGTCAGTTCAGTGGTGGCATGTGCTGCAGGTCATCATGGCCCTACAAAAGGTGCAACTTCCGCAGTGCTATTGGTGCAGCTGTGTGGAAATGACAAAACAAAGGTGTTACAGCTGCTCAAAACTGAGATTTTTTTCATAGAATCAGCTTGGTTTGAAAAGACCTTTAAGATCATCAAGCCCAACCACTGAAAAGTTTTGTGGAGTTACAAATGCTTATAACTTCCATAGTGTTGTCCAGGGCAGCAAATCTCCTACAGTGTCCCCATGAGCAGCTTCTCTCTCCTGTGCTCCATCACTGCTTCCTTTAACCAATGGAAGAAGGAATAAGTGCTTTAAGATATTGAGGTTTTAAATGAAGGCACTGACATAGGTCCTGGGCCATATCTGCTGTAGAGCCCATCAGGCAGGACCAGGGAGTGGTGCTGGAGGAGAAGGGACTGCTTGAACTATGTGCATGAAGGTTCTAGGCTGGACCCATCCATTATTCTTGTGTTTATTTCTTATTCCATCAACTTGTGTTTCTGGCAACTGTTTGTTTGCTTTGGGCAGTTATATTAGTGTAAATATTTTCTAGTGATTGTCGAGTGTCCAGTTTACTTGAGTTTCTTGCTATTTCCTGCTGTAGTTTAAAAAAAGAATAATAATTAAAAAAAGCAGAAAATCACCATTCCTGTAAGCATCAAAATGGGCTTTTTCAGGCAAAACTCCTACCTCTGAAATGTTAAAGGTGCTTTTTGTGATTTGAAAACTGAACAGGTGGCATCCACGCAACTGGAGTGAATTCTCCTCCATGGCTGTAAAATGGTACACTTAAACCCCAGTGAGTCACTGCTGCTGGAGTTAAGTGAAATTTATGGTCATACCCTCGTTCGTGTTTATCCTCTTCTTTATCCCATCCATTTCCTATCCAAGCTCATTTTTGTTGTATGTATATGGAATAGTAGTCTCTTTGGAATGCGAGTCTTGTATGCGTGCGCTTCACAACGCATATAAGTCTCCTGGCTGCTATAATAGTAATAGCACAATAAATGCTCAGAGTCAAATCATGCTGAATATCCACCACCCAGAACTTCATTTTCCTTTTTTTCTCCCCAATGTAAAGGTACTCTTCCTAAATGTTTCCTATAAGATCCTGGGAAGTGGGCACAGGCTCAATCAGAGCTGGCTCACACCTGGCCTGGGATGCCCTACTTCTGCAAAATGACTTTTTCTTGCAGCAATCCAAGCAAGGGCTGGATCTTATTTCTCTTACCAAAGTCAATTTTTCAATATGAGAACAATTAATAAATGATTATGGAAAAGAAATTTGGCATTTGTTCCCCAGCCCCTATGAATAAGGTAATTGCCTTCTCCGGAGGGATCAGAGCTGGCTGAAGTTTCATAAGGAACTGTTGAACTGCGGTATTTGTTTGACGTGTTTTAAGTGGTTTACCAAGCACAATCAGACACAAAAGGAAAGGGGCTTGTCAATCAGCTGGCTTGCATTGGGCTGTTAATGTATCCCTGTCAATCAGACCAATAGCAGCTTTCCAAGGTGCCTGAGGAGTTGCCATGGAGGGGGGGAGCAGCTGTGATAATTTGGAGGCTTTTTAGCCTTCCCAATTTTACACAAGTGACACAGTTTCTTGGAGGATCTGATTTATTATTATATGGATTCAGGCAGAATGCTTGCAAAATTTACTCCATGGAATTTGCAGCAAATGTAAACATGTATAATTCAACAGTGCCAGAAGAAAATGAAGGTGGGAAATGGCCTTTGTCAGCAGCAGAAGGAGTTTAGAGAGCTGTGGGAAGGAGAGAAGGGACAGAGTTGTGATTGATAATCAGATTTTTTCACCTCCAAAAGGAAAAGTATGGGTCACTTTTGAGGAAAACAGAGGTGAAGTGATGCCAAGTGTTAAGGGAGTCTCATCCCACATAGAATGGGAACCGGCACCAGATTGCCCCTTGGGAGAGGTGCTTGGTGGGTTCCTGTCCCAACCTGGGGCACAGGGGGCCCATTGGGGCTGAAACCCACAGCAGCCAGCAACTTCACTCAGCTGGAACTTGTTTTTGCTCCAAATGCGAGCAAAAAAGATAAGAAACAGAAACAGCAGCAAGAGGGAGGTTTGACAGCCAAGTTGTGCAGGAACCAGATGTCATTCTTCATAGCTTGCTTTCACCTGGGTATTGTGTGTTATTGCACCTCTCTGTCTCAGGGCGAGGGAACATCTCCCTCCTGGCCAGAAGCCCGGTTTGGGACAAATTTTAGCCATGGTTGTATTGGGTTCCCTGGTTATGGGTCTGTACAACCACTCGTGAGCGTGCAGCAGTGAGGTACAAACATGGGGCTCCCATGAGGTCCTTCTATGGGAGGAGATATTTCACAGGGCTCTGCAGTGGGCAGCAGCATCCCTGGATTGTGGAGACAAGGTGATTGCAGAGCAAAATCTAGTTTGGGATTTGCATTGGCTTTGTGGTCTCATTCTCTGGAAAATCCAAACCCAGAACGGATCTTCCTGAATTCTGAGGCTGCTGAAAAATTTAGAGGAGGGGGGGATATACCCTTTTTTGTTATTTTGTACAAGTTCTTAGCTTAGTTCCACAGCCTCATATTTAGTTTCTGTTTGAGCTGTGTTTGTGTTCTAAAGTTGGGAATTCTTTAAATGTGTTCTAAAACATGCAATGAGTAGAAATGTTGGGATCTGGGTTTGCTTTCGGACAGGGCTTCATTGCTCGGTACTCACCAAATCCCTGAGAGCCCCATCCTGTAACACAAACTGCCTGTGCATTATTTAGCTGTGGATGCACTAAATGCTAGAAGGCTGATTATGAATATTGATTACTAACCAAACTCCTCCAATTCTTGGAAGAATGAGTGGGATGTGCTAGGAAATACTCATCTGTGGGGAGGAAAATATAATCCAGTAGGCTGACCAGCATTTACTCTGCTTTCACTGTTAATTTCTGTCCATTACACTTCAGTATGTGGCTAAGTGCCCTTCCAAAGGCTTCATTTATCTCCATTTCAGAAATCAGTGGCAATATATCTGTAATCACACATGACTCTCAAGGTTTCTATCTGAAGTACTCTTAGATCCTCAGGTGAAATTACATCCAGTATATCAATAGTTTAAAAGTGTATCCTGGAATCCAGAAAGCAAAATTGAAAGCAGAATTCATCTTATTGTGTTGCATCAGGTCTGATTTTAGTTAGAAACTTGGCAAGATACAGCAATAGGCATTGTATATTAATCAATGGAAGATGAAGGCCAACCCTGCTGCCCTGCTCTGGGGAGAGACCTGCCTTTTTTTTACTCTTTCAAGAACAAGGTAGACTTGGAGAGTTAGCGAAAGTCTTCATGCAGTACCTGGAGCATATAATTGGGAAAATAGTGGTCCATGAACAAAATAGCTCATAAAATGGTTCAATCAAGTCTCAGATTGACGTATTTGTGTACTGAAATCTTACACGTTAATTCTGTTTTGCAAAGCTTTTATCCCTCACTGTGACAAAGGGATGAGCCATCTCTCCCATGGCTGTGCATCTGCAGCTTCAGTCCACGCAATCCCACCATTGCAATTGTCCTTAACACCAAACAAGAAGAAAGTTGGATGCTCTTTGTGTTTCCCTTTTGTGTTTCTCTGGGCTGTTTCTTCCTTCCACCGTCTTTTGCATCCTTTTTTCTCAAACCTGAACGCTTTAAAATACAAGTGGAAACCGATGGTAGTATCCAAACTTAGGAACATGCTGGATAGCTTTGCTCAGAATAATTGCCTCCTTCTTTTCATCTCATCTCAATGTTTAAAGAACAACAATATCTCATCTCTGCTAAACCTTTGAACCTTTCCTGGATATTGTTTGGTGAGTTAAACTGGCAATGCAGCAGTTGTTTAGCTGATCTCTGCAGTGCACAGATGATGGGAATTCACAAATCCAGAGGTAAAAAGTCGCACATTCAGGGTTGTCAGAAATAATTTCATTTTCCTGTTTGATCTTTGAGATGCTTTTCACTGTTAAAGAAGATCAGCCACTGTGCATCTCTCACTGCTGCCTCTCTATCCTATCGAACCTGCCTTTTCCTACTTTAAAATGGGAATGAATGTGTTTAGCTGTCATGTCAGAAGATTTATAGACCTACTGCTTCAGACACGACTGAAACCTTGGAGCTGAAAAGGCTGTAAGTACCTCTGAAAGATGCATTTGAGTGTTTGGTAACGAATTAAGCATCTGGAAGAAGCAGCTGAGCAAAGTCAGTCGCATTATTGTAGCTTTTTGAGCTGTTTGCAAGACTGGTGGTCCTGACGCAGCCAAATAAAACAAACTATTCATCAAATGAGATGCATCGAGTAAGCAAATGAACATTGTTAAGCAAATTTTGGTGTCATTTTGGTAATTGGTAAGCTGAATGTACACTTGCAGAGCTCTGCAGTATGTCTCACATCTTGGAAAGCCACGTGCTTGTAAGCAGCTTGGTGCAGCGCATTGGGCCAAGAGGAGACTTTGGTCTAAAATGAAGTTGTTATCGAAGCATTCCCCAGATGCGTGAGCAATATATCATCCCCTCTTCTCACTTGAATAAAAAACAACCATTGTCACTGAATTCTGGCCCAGAACAGGCCCAAAACATTGTAGAAAGGGGTTTTATTTGCAAATTTTCTGAGTATTGGCTTGTTCTGTTGCATTAATTGCACTTGTTCCCCACCTTGTGCCAACCACCTCTGAGGCATGGCATGCCGAGGAAACATCAGCATGCTTTCTGGTATCTCAACTATGTTCCTATATATGCCAATATACCTTTTCAGGGCTTTTTTCCACCTGGTTTTCCTACAGCTGTTTTACAGTGAGTCTCATTGCTAACCATGTACTTGGTATCCACATTCCCAGCCTGGAGCAAACTTTCCTTCACCCTAAGTCTGATCTCTGCAGCTTGGTCACCTAGGGCTGGGCACTACCAAAGGGAGATTTTGACTAGGTATCTTAGATTTGAGTTGCAATTAATGGCAGTTGTAATTAATCTCTGGGGTGACCTTTTATATTTCATAGGGTCACCCAAAGGCTGGCGCAGATTTGCTTATGTTCGGCATGAAAGTGCTTTGATTTTATTCTATTTTTAATTTCTTTTTTTATCAATGCTTTGTATTAGCTGTTGTGTTTCTGCTTCTTGATTGGACTCAGACCTGACATGGATTGACATTATGACTGGAAGCCTAATTCTTTAACAAGAGGTGCAATTGCTGCTCTTAATTTAGTCATTAATTGCTTTTATTTATCATAAGTGTGACCATTTAAACCTCGGCTGGCAATTATAACTGCGAGTGCCTCAGTGTATTCCTGCTGGAAGCTGTGTGATGTAGGTCAGATGCACGGCAGTAAAAAAGGTTTGTTCTGATCCTTCACACTTGCTACAGGAAACACCGTATTCTTTCTATGGAGTGTATATGAGTGTAGCACATACCGGTTCTGTCTATATAATGGAAACTGTATTTTTCATAAAGGTTCATATGTTCCTTTGTTGGAAGGATCTTGATGCGTGGGAAAACAAACTGGTTACACACAGCAAATCTGATGTTTGCCCTGGGTCATCAGGGAAAGATGATGATTGTACCTATAATTATATGCTCAGTTAAAATAAGGTGAAGCTCAGCGATTAAAGCTTCAGCACGGTGAAAAGTCGAGGTCTAAATATTACATTTCAAGAAACAACAAAGCCTCGGTCTTCAAAAAAAGAAATGCTTTTTATTCTGCTCTGCATCTCTCCTGTAAAAAATTTTTCATCACTGATTTCATTGCATTATCAGGACCAAAATGAGAAACACTGCCTACAAGCAAATATAGCATTTGAATATGGGCCAGGAATTCCTTTTACTGTATAAGCTTTTGTGTGAAATAAAAGCCAAACAGCTGCTCACAACTTAAGTCTGAGTAAGTGATCTAATGCTATTGCTTTGGTCTCAAATTTGAGGCTAAATTGTTTCTTTGCCAAAGACCTTGTGCCAGCCTACCTGGTCCCAATTTGTGAGAACAAAGTACATTGTTTCTGCTGCTCTGGGAGTGCAATCGTTTTATTTGACATTTTTTTCCATTGTAATTTCAATCCTGATATGGGAAGCCTCCACGAGGTTGTGACTTTATTTCTCACCTCCAGTTATATCTCAAGTAGGAAAATACCTCCTTGCAAGGCTAGTCCAGCATGATATATGGGTATATTTGTGTATTTTATTATACCTGAAAACTCTTTTTTGCCATCGGTGTAATTGGCTTTTGATTGACTTTTGCTTTTTTTCCTTAAATCTTCCATTCTCCTTCTACTGCGCTCTTCATCAGCTGATCTCCAGGCTTTCCCCTAGATACCCTCCTGCCATGTGAAACCTCCTTCCCAGGGGCTGACTGTGAGACCACCATGGCCTGAACAGGAGACCCTCCTCCAGAGCTGAGTGCTGATGGTGCACTGCTGGGATAAGCACAGTATGAAAATCTGTGTGCAGAGAAAAGTGGAAATTCCCTGCAGTTACCTGGTCTGTCTCCTGAACCTATTAAATCATCCACTCAGTTCACATAGTGCTTCTACCTGTGTTTCTGTTGGTTGCTCTTACATCCCACTAATGGCCAGTTAGAAGATATTTTCCTGGCAGTGAAAGCATCATCTTGCAGCTATTGCCACCATCCTGGGACAAATCCCAGTGTCTGCAAGGTCACGGTGACATTAATAATAGCCCTTTCCTGTGTGCTAGGTAGCATTTTAACAGCGCTGCTCGGAGAGCCTCTCCTGCTGTTGTTCCACTGATGTATTTACTGGGAGAGCGGATGAGGTTCCTGATGGCTGAATCATGTCTCCTTTAAAATATGTTGTCAAAAAGATCATGTGTCTTGTGTTGTGAATGGCACAAACATTACATTGGCTAACACGTAGTCAGTAATCACCTCATGTACAAGTCTGTGCTGTAGCACAGCTCATCTTGCAAAGTCTTCTCCCAAACCCACCAGCTGGGGTTGCCTGGCTTCAGAGGTAACTGCACACGTTCATGCCTCCAGGTCCTACGTGGTGCTGAGTGATTAGATAAGATGCAGTGTTCTGAAGCCATATGCCCCATCCCTGCTCAAGTTGCTCGTTAAACAGCTATGCCAAGAGGAGGGACGCTTCATGTGGAAGAGAAGACTTTATTTTCTTGTGTCAGCAACTGGCAGCTTGCAGATGGTCCTTCCACTAGAGCAGCTTGCTCCAAGCCCCATCCAACCTGGCCTTGAACACTGCCAGGCATGAGGCAGCCACAGCTTCTCTGGGCCCCCTGTGCCAGTGCCTCAGCACCCTCGCAGGGAAGAGCTTCTTCCTTATATCTAATATAAATCTACCCCCTCAGTTTATTTGTATGACACTGCTGTCATTGTGATAAAATATGATTTATTCTTTCTTCATTTGTACAGCTTTTACTGAT
The DNA here is from genome assembly GCA_009867235.2 of Psittacus erithacus. Classification (NCBI taxonomy): domain Eukaryota; kingdom Metazoa; phylum Chordata; class Aves; order Psittaciformes; family Psittacidae; genus Psittacus; species Psittacus erithacus. Next base: position 12,654 of record WYDI02005801.1, read on the forward strand.
GTTTTGCAAGGCTTCATCAACGCTCATTTGTCACTCACCAACTGGATTACTGGAGGCTGCGCCTTTTTGGAAGCTGAAGCAACATAATACCACGAGGTTTTCAAAATCAGTTGTTGTTTGTTTATGTGGAACTTGGCCAGGAGCACACAGACACCAAATGGTGCTGTGCTTGATTTGGTGCAAAACTTTAATCCCTAATGCTATATTCTCCAGTTTCCCTTCCATCACCAGCATCTGCTGGGACGTGTGTGTGCTGCTGATATTTTGTTGGTACCATTGTGTAGAGCAAAATATCCCTAGATATGACACTTTGTCCCCATATATAACCCATGTCAAAAGGATTTTGCATTTTGGATTTTGCTTGAGTTTTGTCACTGTGATGTGCTTTTGCTGTCTTTTGAAGCCTATGGCATCATGGAGCTCTGCTCAAGGGTTAATGCAGGTAATGGAAGTAGAAACAGCTCTAGAAGCTTTTATTTGTTTGACAGACTGTTCCTGGTCTTCTGTCTTTATAAGGATGGCATTGCTTCTGGGGCAATGTATAGAAAACAAGGTAGCTCTAAAAGAGATGGAGGAAATGCCTGTTGTATGCAGAAAACTCGGGGGGGAGAGAGGATGAAGCAAAAGAATGTTTCTTTTGAAGACCACAGAAGGAAGAATTCAACAGCTTTTTTTAAATCTGCTGAAATTGTGACATGTAATAGTGCAGTGTTGGATGAGTTTTGAAACAGGAAAACTTTGATTTCTGTGTTTAAACTGCATTTGTAACATGGAAGCGAAATCTGTTGGTGATATTAGCGTGATGGCCGTGGGCTTGCTCCTAGGATGGGCTTGGCCCCGTCCCTCTCATGTTTTATGGTTTGCACATGCTTGCGTGCTCCTTTTTAGGAAGCTGAAAAACAATGAGCATGGAAAATCCTGCCAAAATGGGCATTAACTGTAGACTATGTCCACAAATGCCTTTGTGTAAGAATAACATATAAATATGTGATTCTTTGCTTTAAGTCCCTAACATATACACGTCTCTACAGTTACTGGGATCGTCTCTGGTCATACAAGAAACCATGTTATTTAGCTGCTCTCAGTGTCTTGACTTGCTTGTTTCTCTTCTTTTTTTATGCATATAAAATATCAAATGACAAAGAACAATTTATGGTTTTGCTGTGGGATCCTGGCTTGGGAATGGCTTATTCTAATTGTAGATAATACTCATTAGCTTTGAGTACTTCCGTGCTCTAAAAATGCAGTTCATCAAAGCCCAAGTGCTTTGTGTCAGATCTGAATGTTTCACGAGAGATTTTGTAATCTAGCATGTCAAGCTTGTTTAAATGTGAGATTGTAACTGAAAGCCAAAGGAAGCAGTAAGTGCTTCATTATCTTGCTTACCTTATGGAAGTGTCCTGCAGTTCTTGGAATAATGACAATTGTCTTATTTCTACAAGGAATGTAGAACTGTCTGGTGCTGTAGAGGCACTCCCAATGCGTGCATGTGCTCCTTGTGCTTATAAAAAGGCTGGCGTTTCGTAGGGGTAAATGTAGTGACTCAAGTAGAGCAATGCTCTTCTCCCTCTGCTGAATAACTGTGCAACTTGGTCACTGGTGACTTCTTGCTTCTTCGAAGTGGTTTTGGTTAGCAATTATTTAAGCAGGAAAAGCCCCATTTGCAAATGCTTTCTGATAGAGCGGACCTTGAAGGGTATCCTTTTACTCACCTGATCCAGGCAGTGATGCTTTAAGTTGCCTAGTGCTGAGGGTGCTATAAGGGTAATGAATTTGCAGTCAATTGCTATCAGAGGTCTCTGGTGTAAGTTTGGCATCACTTCTGTTCCTCAGCTCTATACCTGGTTTTCTACCTTGTGTCCATAGCAGAAAAAGGAATCTGTTCATTTTCCAGATTCACACTGATAAAACTATGCCTGATTTACCTAAGCAGTGAGTCTGAAGAGACTGTGACTTACTTCTGTGTTTCTAACCTTCCTGGGTGTTTTAAATGTGTAGGAACACATGGGTAGAATGCAGAGCGATGGTCGCTGTTCTCATAAAGAAACACAGAGCCGAAATAGGTGTGCGTGTCTGTGCATGGGCACTTTACTCTCTATCTAGGGCTCAAACTGAAGCAGCTGCCTCAATGCAGATGTGGGAAACTGAAATCTGCCGTGAAAACCTTTCTACCTTGCATATAGCAGCCCCACAGCAGCCAAAATATGCATTCTCTTGTTTTAAACATGAAGGGGGCTATACTGCATTCATCTGCTCCTGCCCTGCACTGTACTGCAGCTGTGCTGGTGTATTATCTGGAAATGGCCTGAGTAAGACCAGCCATAACAAGAGGGGGGGGGGAAGAATCCTATGTTTGATGTAAGTGCAATTGTGGCTTTATTCCAGTCACTTCTTAATTTATATCTCAAATTCAGTTTATCTTCATGCCCTGGTGACTAAACAAAAGAGCTGTATGCACTTGACTGTTTGAACAAACTGTCTCTGGGTGTGGGAAACAAGAGGAAAAATGATTTAGGGATGTAGGAGGGAAATCCAGAGCACTGAGTGAGCAGCACCATCTCAGTTGTTTTAAATGGGAACTAATCTGCACTTTGGATTCAGCATGTGTGTATGTATCATTTCACCCTCCGGATGAGCTTGAATATTTAGTTTTTCCTTTGCAACGAGCATCCACCCTAGGGAAGAGGGGCCTTGGTTTATTACCATTAAGAAAAACACTTAAAGCACCCAATATTTGTCTCTGGTCTTGAAAAGCTGTGTCATCTCAAGCCAATACACTTTGTGCGCAGGCTTCATTGTTGCCGGTGGATGTTAAGATGTGGGACCTGATTTGCTCTGCTGCATCCTGTTAGGACAGTTTAAGACTATGCACTCCAACCCTGTCCTCTCACTAGATCCCCTCGTTTTAACTCAGCTGTAGGTAAAGGAGAGTTTAAGGCTGTAGACCTTTAGTGCTGAGGTCCTGATGTTCTTTAACCAAAAGATAACTTGAATACCATCCTTCGTTGTTCCAATAATAATATTCCAGTTTGGTTTCTGCAGCAGTTTTCTTCCCCACAGTTGAGCACATCTCTACAACACATGGCGAGGAGAATGCTTATGTGCATCCCTGCTTGGAAGGGCTGCGTGGTATAAGGAAAACAGTTTATTGCTTGTTCTGTAACTTGAAAGCAACTGGATCACGTATGGAACTGCAGAGAGCTTTCCCCAGTTAACAACCAGAGGGTTGCATTCTGGGTGGCTTTTTTACTAACATAAAACATAGCCCAGGATTTCAGAGAGCTTTTGGGCACTTGGGCCAAATTTGAAGTGAATCTGGGTAATTATTTTGTATTTGCTGTAGGTGCTGCGTGTTTCCAGTCTGCATCTGGTATTTGGTTTGTGTCTTTGGGTCTGTTGGAATCCAAAGCGAAAAAGGTTCACGCAAAGTGTTGTGACCCAAAACTGTTTAATCTTAGATCTGTGGTCTCGGAGCCTGCAGCCCAATGTGAATACCTGATGAGTATCAGCTGAGCAAGCATCGCAGAAACTGACTTCTGCCCATGAACCATAAACCTTTTCCCTAGGGAACAAGAAAGTAAATTGGCCTTTGTGCAGGAACAGCCGGCTAGACCAGGGCCGTGGTTTTCTCGTGCTCAGTACCAGACCCTGTGGTACACTGCTGCAGAGTTCTCCTGCCTTCTAAGTGAAGCCATATGAAACAAAACACTTCCCCTTTTCTGAGAGTGGCTGAACTAACCAATTTGTTCAAGCTATTCTTCTGGTTGATTCTCTTTTAGCTGAAAGAACACCTATGTATTGAAGGCAACTTGAAAAACACAGAAAGGGAAGGAGGGGCGACAGCATCTAAACCATTTCAAGCTCACAAAAAAAGGAGTGCAAGCATGTGAGCAGCGAGACCCTCCATAATGGTGTAAAACTTAATCCCACAATGAGTTAGATATGAGTTCATGTAGAAAACAAGGCCCTAAAAGTAAGCTCAACAATTATGACTGAGGTCACAACATGATCAGCTCAATGCGCCGTGCTTGCAAGGAAAAGAAATCCTTAAAGATATCTGGTAAGATAGGTCTTCGTCTCGCTTTGCAAAGGGGTTTTACTTGTCCTTTTGGTGGAAAAGGGTATGTGTAGGAGAAGTGTAAGTGAAAAGGAAACACAAGCCTGGTATCACAAGTACCTGGGTAAAAATGTGCTTCACTAGCTTAACATTTAAAAAGCATTGGCTGTCCTTAGTGAGGTTCTGCTGGGCTGTGGTATCAGGCGCTCGTTCTTGCTGGCATTTTAAACTCACTTTAACATTGATGATCATTGATTCTTATGCTCAACAGTGAGGCAGGCAGCAGTTTGCCCATCCAGCTGAAGGGACAGGAGGCAGTGATACAGCCTCCTAGGACTGGGAACATGAGTCGGGGACCAGATTTGATCTACTTGCAAGGGGTAGGAAGATGTTAAGCACATAACACGTAGTGCAATAGACCTGTTTTCCTGGTATTGATGGGTTATGGGGTTCACCAGGCAACCTGATTTGCAGTTACTCAGTTTGCAGTGAGTAAATTAATTGAAACTTACTGTAGACAAGTACATGGGTTTGGGTTTTGACAATATTTAATGTGAACTACAAAGTGATGTTGATTTTTAATGTTTCATTTATGTGCCCACAGCAGGTGACATAGCTGTTCTGGGTAGCAGCCATTGAAGTCAAATGAGTCTATTTACTGTGAACTTTTTACCTTGTTTCTAAGTAGCTATTCTTTAGATGCACCCATCAGCTTTTCCTCATAATGCTTCCAAATAGCAACATATTTCATTCTCTTCCTTTGCCTTTGGGTTAGTAAATCTATCGTCTTACTGGAAAGCTTACAGTGTTGTCACAAATTGCACATTATGCCCTGGATTAAGGCTGTTTAGCTTGAATGTGACAAGTTGTTTAAAGATAGACTGGCTTATGCTTTGTATTAATTCCCCCCTCCAAAACTGTCTTCCATAACAATGTAAATAAAGAACTCCCAGAACTGATACAGCAGAGCTGGCACGGTTAGAAGAAAAGGCTCGGCTATTACTCAATTGACATTAATGCAGCATAAATCTTAATTATATTGAACAAGCATCAAACTGCAAGGTTTTAGGAGATGGAGTCATTAGATAACAGAGTTCAGTGAACATTTATCTTCAAATGAATTCCCAGGCCTCCTTAATTTCCTTTGTAGTCGGAGGGAGGTTGGAAACAAGAGGTGTAATATGGATTCACTTTATGCCTGGCTCTTTTAGCAGTATCCAAAGTTAACATGGGCTAGAAATTGCTGAAATAGTACTTTCCAATTGTGTGGACCATAGATTTAACCACATGTGCACAGGACAAGGTTGCAGATGGTGTTAACAGCTCCTGGGTTACTCCTGCATGCTGTCCTCTTGCTGTGAGGAGCCAGAAGGTCTCTGTCCTGCTCACTTGCATCCTCATCACAGGACTGTGATGTGCAAGTCTTGCCCAAAGTGGGTACTGGGTGTGATGTTCTTCCTTTGAATCCCCCCCACTAGAATTTTCTCTTCTCTGAGGCATTTCCATTTTCAGCTGCTGGGTGGCAGCAGGATTTGAGATGTTGTTTCCAAAATACTGTTGTTTTCAGGTACAAGCAACAAATAAAACAGATGAGAAGGGATTGTAATTATCTCTCTCTCCCAACTTAGGTTTATCTCGCACTTGCCACGAGAGCGCTATGCTTGTAATCCCATGTGTTGCATCGATCTTGCAGATTTCCTTGAAGACTTGTAGAGAAAGAATTAAAATAGAATCATAGAATAGTTTGGGTTGGAAGGGACCTCTAAAGCTCATCCAGTCCAGACCCCCTTCCATAAGCAGGGGCATCTTCAACTAGATCACGTTGCTCAAAGCCCCATCCTACCTGATCTTGAATGTTTCCAGGGATGGGACATTAAAACTGCTCTGGGCAGCTTGTTCCAGTGTAGGCAATAGTAATTTTCATCTTTCTGATCTTAAATGTTAAGAAATTCCTTAAATTAAAAAAAAAACTTATTCCTTTTTACACCGAATCTTTCCTTTCTCACATTCTTACTTAAAAGGCTCCAACCTGAGCTTTATGTGGGAGCTCTGTGCATTCGCCCTTCAATATCAGCCCTCCTCTAGATTGCATAACAGCATCGCTACCAACTCATTACTCACTCCGTTAAAAACTTGGCCTCCCTCTCCTACGCCTTCATTAGGGCATTTCCTCCTCCCTATGAAACGCTCTGCTTTCTCACCGCTCCTAGCAGAAGAGGTAAAGCAAAACCATCTCTCTAGCTTAAACACATCCAGGAGGAGTCCATCAGAAGACACCAAAGGATTAGGCAAGACTGGTGTTTAAAGCAGCTCCCTGCACCCTGAGGCTGAAGAGTGCTGAGGCTCAGGCTCTGCCTGGGGGTCAGACCACTACAATTAGCCAAGAGGCTGGTACAGGTAGATTGGCTTTAATTGCTCGGTCTGGTTTCCAGGGTGCTTCATCGGTGCTGTGATTTCTCTCCGGAGTAGCTTGAGTTGAGGTTGAAGGGAGTAAATGTTACTAACCTCATAGCAAGAAGAACAAGTGAGGCTTGGAGCTCGAGATCTATGGGTGTGCTAGTGAGAGGCAGCGCTGTACAGTGACTGGACAGAGGAGAACTCCAGGCTGTGGCTGGAGATGCAGTTACATGTTTGGGCACAGGAATGCTTATGAAGCAGGGGAAACTTTGGTAGGAGTACAGAAATATTTAATGCACTTGGTTTGTCATCTTTTTCCCTTAAAGCTTTAAGAAAGAAAAGGCAGCAGAAAGCGGAGGGAGCAGTTGTAGTTTCACAGATGAAAAGTGAGCTCTTGCTTTCTGTTGTTAACGCTGCTGCCACCCACCAAATGCTCCTCTGGAGCTGGCTGACCTGCTACAGAAAGTGGCAGAGAGGTTGCAACATGTCAGCTAACAGCATGAAGGGCATGGTGTTATGGATTTGTTGGGGACCAGGATGCTCTACATGTGCTGGAGTAATGTTCTGCATCCGTGTTTATTGCTTGAGTGCCCTTTTCTTACTCGAGGGCATTTTGTCATTTGTGGTCTTTTGTCAGTCACTTATCCATTGCTACCCAGAAAGGCAGGAGTACAAATAAGTTTTATAAGCAAAATCCAGGTCTAAAACTGTATGATCAGATCTCTGCTGTGCTAGCAGGCTGCACAGAAACTTCTCGACTCAACGAGTGGTAGCAACATGTTTCTGTTCCTCATTTTAATACTTTAAATATTGTGATTTGCCAGACTGTAACTGCTGTTTGCAGCATGCATGCACTGCCAGCCACTCTGCATAGGTTTTTCCTGTAGTTTTGGAGGATTTAAGAACTGGTTTCCTTTACTATGTGGGCAACGCCAATAACTTCAAAACCTGTTTTGGAGCTTGGCCTCAGCTTTCTCACCAAAATGATATATTTTGTGGGGGAAAAAAAAGTGGTATTTAAATGCACAGACTACTATTTTGGGTGAGTTGGGAAAGGGTGGAAGACACAAAGCAGCCTGAATCCTAAGAGAAGGACATGTGGCAGGGCCCTTGCCATAGGGCATCACTGACCCTCTTCTCTCTGCTTTCCACAGGCCCTCCGGGGAGGCGAGGGAAGCCTGGCCGGCGCGGAGAACCAGGTAAGCATCACCTTGCCCCAGCGATGACACTGGGTACCATGTGGGTGTCAGTGGGCTGTGTAGGAGCCTTTTGGTAATGGTGCTGGTCACCTTCATCTGATGGGCCATGGGATGGGGGCCTCCCAAAGCCCTACATGCTGCATACAGAGGGTTTTATTGCAAAAAACCCAAATAAAGTCCAACTCAAAACATTCACTGATGCTTCACATTTTATCCATCCTATTGCTCCCTCTTAGCATTCAGACTCATGTTATCCCATCCAACAGTGAAGTGGGACTGTGAATTAGCACGCAAACATAGAAACCCCCCAGCTATGCTAGGTCTGTCTTGTTCCCTGCATGTGGGATGTGCCCATGTGTTGCCTGATGGTCCCATGTGTGATGGAGGGTGTTTAAGAGCCGGGGATAACCAAACCTCAGCCACCAATCCTGGGCATATCCTGTGGGCGCTCAATGTGCCCTCAAACTGGGTGAAACCACAGACTGACCTCACTGGGAATCTTTATTTGAGCTGTTTAATTTTATGCCTCTCTCATTTTGGTATCTGATGGTTTTGTTGTTTTTCCTGTCTTGTGAAATGGGAAAGCACAGATCCCAATTCAGCTGGGCAGAAGTGCTGTTTACATTCTGCTGCTAGGGCTGAAGTGCTCTTGGAGAGGGGAGAGATGTGGTCGGCATTGCTCTTTCTAAGGAAAACAGGCAGGAATGTACCTAGAAAGCCACGCGGGTTTTGCAGTTGCCTCTCCATATTGGAAAGCAGCAGATGGGATTTTACACTCCTTGGATCTTCGGTTCTTGAATGTTGAAAGAATGAATGGGGACCGGGTAGATCTTTATTTAGTGAGGAGGCTGTTCCCTGCTGCCTGTCACTACAGCAAATACACGGCTGGGTTTTCAGGAAGGATGCCATAACCTTCTGAGCACCAGTATTTTAAACTCTTAACTCTGGGGACATCATGGGGTTTGTGCTGTGGACCACAGGCTGATCCCTGTGGAAGGGAGACCTTTCCCTTCTCCCTTCCACTGATGGTATTTCACAGTGCATTATGTATTCTCTGAGATACTTTTGCCCCTGAAGCATCAGGGGTTACTCATGGCCTAGGGATGAGTATTGCACTTGGGATGCTAATGGCTTCCCAGCCAGCTTCATTAAACCCCTTACCCTAGCAGCTGGGCTGTAGGAATAGTTTTCAGGTAGCTTTGATGCTCTTTTGTTTGTTGTCTTTCAAGTGTCTGAGGGCTTTAAGGAGCATAGTGGAGTTCAGCATTCAACCAAGGGCAGCTGGTGAGGTCAGCCAAGGAATTTGGGATTTATATGCATGCGTTTATGTAAACATTGTCCAAGATGCGTCTCTAGTCCATACAAAACTTTGGGAGGTAGCCCTGAGCTTCAGTATGCCTTTGCCCTTCGCTCCCTTCTCCCTGTTTCACGCAAGAGCTTCTGCAAAGCAATGTTTTCTGTGAGCAAGTGCCACTTGAGCATCCCTCTGACAAAGAGGAAAGCTGCCAGGGAGTCAATGCAGGCCCAGCAGGAAAACAGGCATTATAAAATAAGAAGAAGCAAATCAGTCATTAGTAACAACTGATGATCTTTGTGAACTTTTCTGCAATTGTGGAGGAAAAGCAAGGACACTGCAGCAGATACAAAGAGCACACACAGGCACTCTCAATGGGGCATCAGTTAAATCCATCTAGTGCAATGGATTGCTCTGCTGCATTGCAGATAGGAATGTGGAGAGCAGACGTTCCTCTGTATATTGGTTTTGGCCAAGCTGCCAGATGTTTGTTTTCTCAGATAGCATGAATATATATTCCTGTATTTGAGAACCTGACCACACATAAACCAGGTCCTTGTTCCTTCGCTACAGCTGATAAACGTGCTTAAAACTTTGCTTGCATAGCACCATAGTGTCCATCCCCAGGGACTCTGCGTGGTTATTGCTTTACAGCCTCCAGACAAATGCTGTTGTAGAGCCAGAGGCTCAGTGCTGGTCTCAGCCCTGCCAAAGGGAGCGTTTTTTCTGGCAGTTGTTGATATGGTCATGTTGAAAAACTTTGTTCTGATTCATACTGGAACTTTCAATAGCGAGCTCTTAGAAACAAGCGGAGAAGCTTTTTGGAGATCATTTTGAATCGCACCTTCCACTTGATTTAAACCAAGGCTGAACTTTACTGTTTTTTCTTTTGCTATGATGGATTCAGATAAAGAAAAGGTGAATCCAACAGCTCTATTTCTCTAAACTAAGAATTCATCACCCTGAGCGCCTGCTAAGACAACAGCTCTCTACTGTAGAAAGGCACCGTACCAAAAAAAGATTAATTTTTAAACTATTTCTAGGGAAAAAACCCAACTCTTCAGACTGCTTGGAAATGGGGAAAGCTTGGCTCTATGTGCTTCAAAAAGCTCTTGCTAAAATGTGGGGCTGAGCCACTATTGCTGCCTTGGGATTCCCCCTATCTCACCCCAATGCAAGCAGTGAGTCCCATTGGGGCCCTGCCTCTGGGCTTGGCTTGGTTTATTTTGTTGTAGAGGAGGATAAATACCGCCACTTTTCCTCCTCCCCAGGGAGCCTGTGCGCATGAGGGGCTGCCTCAAACCCTGGTCTTTCCTTGGGCTTCATAGCCGTGGTAGCAGCTCGAGCTTCCCGTGGTGGCACGGATGTCACAGTCATCTCTTCCTTGATTTCAGGTCAGGTACCTGTGAGGGTATTTCTGCTGCTGTTAGCCCAGGTGAACAAACCAGGGAGCAACTGAGTCAAAAGCCTCCATCTGACCCATCTTATTTACTCTTGTCATCATCTGGTCCCATGGAAATTGCCTCCTGTGTCAGGGAAACAACAGCATATGTGTCCTAGAGCTGGTCACAGGGGTTGAGTGAGTGCAGTGACAGTTCCTGAGTGCCACCAGTGTGGAAGAAATTGCTTTTAAGAACCAATTTATTCTACTGTTGCTATCATGAGCTGAGGAAACTCACACCAGCAGCATCCTTGGAGAGCTGTCATTCACTGGACTCACTTCAGTTCAGTCCAAGCTCCATCCCTTTCTGCCAGGGCCAATGCACAAGTCACATCATTCTTATTCCTGCTTGTGAGCATCAGTGGTTTCTTGCACAGCTGGAAAGCAACCCACAGCCTTGAAGACCCACTCAGACTCACCCATGTAAACAGTTGGTATATAGAAAGAAAACTACATTTTAATACAACCTTATGTGGGGTTTGCAGCCTTCTCTGAGCATGAAGTTGGAAGGTTTTGCAGCGCTAGCGGTTGTGGTTGTTCTCAACAGCCAGCCTGCACATCTCAGATACAGTTCTCCCCCCATGCCAAAGGCAAAATCATGTATGATGTCATGTTAGCTTATTTATTCAACATGATGTGTCCCAGTGAGGAGCACAGTTCAGCTGCGGGAGTGAGCGTCTGTGAAATAACACTGATTTTAGCAGGGAACCTGGGAGGTTTTGCTTCTCCTCTTGCTGCCAGCTGGTGCTGAGTGAGCAGGATAGGGTACAGCCATGCAGCCCGCCCAGGGCTTTATGTTTGTTTGTTTTCCAAGATCCATCCTTACCAGGGTGTTCCTGAAGGGTGGATGAATGGGATCCAGGGTTTGGGTGTTTAGTTAAAGTATTGGTTTAAAGTCTCTGCACAACTAGATGGTGGGAGATGATGCTCATGTCTTTCATAACGACATGCTGCTTTCTTCTCCCGGCTTAAAGATTGATCCAAAAACTGATCTGAACTTCAAAATCCCTCAAGGAAAAAGAAAAGCCAGGAGTAAATACACCTGAAATGTTAAATCTGGGAAGTTTCTGAGTATGCCTCCTCTCCCCTCATATGAAGCCAGAGCTGGTTCTAGACACAGACACCAAAAGCTGATGGCTGCAGTGTTGGGTAGCACTTGTCTGCATTAGCAGAAGGGAACAAGCACAAAATGACCCTTACAGGTAGTCCCAGAAGGGCTGATTTTGATGACATTTTCACCGGGAAATGCTGACTTGGCAAAATCGCTCTTTCTGGCAGAAAAGATTTTGTTTGTAAGACTTTTCCATCTCAAAAACACTTGGACAGGAAAGGTTTTGAGGTGGTTGAAATGGGATTTAAGTCGTCTGCTCCGCGCCCCGATATTGGTTTCCAAACCTACATTACACTACAACTGTTTCTGTAGTTTAAACTCCTGGGAGTTTTGATTCAAAGAGGGCTTTGTGTGGGGTGTGTTTGGGTTTTGGTTGGTTTGGGGTTTGCTTCGTTTGCGGGGTTTTGGTTTTTTTCCCATAGCTATTCTGTTTGTGGAAGTGCCCCAGCTTGGAACAGGGAAGAATCTGAAACTCTTTTTAAGGAGAAAAGCAAAGCATTTTCTATGCAGAGGAATGTTATTTCTCTTCCAGCCCTGCGCGTGCTTAAGCCCTGTATTTTACACATTAAGGCCCTTCGGAACCCCTTAACCATGAGACTGTGTAAATATACAGTTGTAGTTATTCAGTAAGTGTGTGTATATGTGGGTAAATCAGGCAGAACTTTGTATTTATTTGGGGATTTTCATTGTTTCCTGTATTTCTCATGATGAATTGCACATCTATACCCTCATACCCAAAACTGCTTTGGCTTCTACTGAACTTTAGAGGGGGAAAAAGCTAATCTGTCCCACATTTGCTCTCAGTAATGAGCCTCTCTGCTAGGAGAGAGTGTTCCCTGTGCACACTGGTGGTGAAGCACAAATAGGATTTATTAAGGTTGGCCACCAGTGACAAATATTCTCATTCAAACCAACACGGAACTGATCTCTGTGACTCCTTAAGACTGTAGCAGTTGTCCTCCTTCCTTATTGCCCATGTTGTTCCCCATAGAGCATCCTGGATTAACAACTCTGTATGTATATACATATTGCATATGTGTATATATACATATGGTTTTCAAATCATCATTTTCTGAAGTCTTCAGCTGGCTACATATGTGCGTAGCTACCTTAGGGATGGATCCTTTGCCCATTAAAGGCAGCAGCCAAGTCCCCTTTGACTCTTCCTGAGCCATTGGAAAGACTGGTTTTGTTTCTTCTCCCTGCTCATGCTCTCTCCTGTCATGGCAAGCTTGCATGATAAATGATTTGGAGATTAAAGGGGAATGGTAGCTTACTCCAAAATTCCCAAGCTGCAAAAGTGCTGGAAATAGATGACTGTGACCTGTCATTTCCCATATGTTTGTGTGCTGCTGGGGATGATGCTGCTGTGACTTGCTAGGTCTTTGGATGTATGAAATAACATCAGCGCTAGTCAATGAGGAAATCTGGGTCATTTATTTTTAATGAGGTTTGGTTTTCATCTCCTGCTAGCACAACTGTTCACGTTCTTAAGGAATCTCTTGGTGTTTCCTGATATCTCCGTGCCCGTGAAGGCTCAGGTATGAGATTCACTCATAGCAGCAGAGCAGTGACTTTAGCTGCAGGCCATGGAAAAGCACAGCACGTTTCCCTTGTTTAGAGCAAATCAATAATAGACCAAAACCTCTGCGCTTGCAGGTTATTTTGCCTTTGTCCTCTCCTTTCTGAAATAAGCCCCCAAGTTAATTTGTGATGGAGTTTTAAATGCACACAGGCTGTTTCCAGCTTTTACTCATTGCCATAAGAATTTCCAAGTGGTTTCATTGTTCCTTTCAAGCTCTCAAACTGATTCTCGCTGGTCAGAATTATTAGCAATAAATTCTGGCAGATTTCTCTGTGAAGAGCATGTCTCTTTGTGCAATGTGCCCACATCAAGGAGATGGCAGTGTAGGGGCAGCCCCTGGTATGTGATTAACTTTGGGATTTATCATTGGCTTGCAAAATCTTTGACTTTCTTCCATAGGAAACAAGTGTCTCATGGCTTGACTCGTGAAAAAACATGCTCAGCAAGCCAGAAAGTCATGTTGTGCTCAGGAGGAGAAAAGATCAGTTCAATGGGTTTAACTTTATGCCTTAATGAAGGTATCTGTAGCCCCATTTGGCCAACAGCACAGCTGAAGGCGAGCATCGCTCCACTGATGTGAATGGAGAGCATCCTATGTTGTATATATATGGAACCCCCTCATCCAACTTTGATTCCTGTATGTGGGAGGAAAGCGTTTTAAAAGAGCACTTGCCTGCACGTGCTGGGAGAAAGCAGTAGCTGAGAATAAGAAAAGGCATTGAATTCCAAGGAGATTATAATTGGTATATGATTGAAATCCCATATTAAAATAATTTCCTGACCACTTCTTATTTGAGACTTACTTCTGACTTCTACAAAAGGGGTTTTGTTGGTGGCTTGGCATACGTGAGTTAATAAATCAGGTTCATGATTCGCCATTAATAAATTGGTGTAGAGCCACAAACTTGTGTATTCATAAGAAATAAAACCAAGGAAAGTGAGCTAAGAGCCCATGTGAACTCTAGTGCTAAAGAAAACAGGCTTCTGGGCATGGAGAGAGATTTGGAGGTTGTCTCCTCCCCTGCATGCTGGCTGGGTGCTTGGCAGTGGTTGTGTGCAGAGCTGACCACGTTAAGCTGACAAAGGCAGGTTAATGGGCTAATTCTTGGCTGCAGACGCTGCCTGTTGTTACTTGCTTCTTGCTTTCAGTCCTTATTCTTAGGCTTTTCTTGGGTTTTGTTATTCAACTTTTCAATGTCTTAATTTTTAAACAAATCTTGAAAACCTCAAAAAGCCATTCGCTTGAAACACGCTTCCTGGTTTATATTCTTGAATAATACAAGATGAACCAAGCTGATATTTATTCCCCCCTCCCCAATTTAATTTTTCCCACATTTTTTCTTTTCTAATTGTGATTAGTTTCTGGTTTTGATCAGGCAGGAAATGGAGCATGAAGAAGCCCTAAACAGAGAGCTATAGGCTGCCTCACAAACGGCAGTGAAATGTGGATTGCATTAGATTAGGGGCTCAGTGTTCACCTCTGTGTAGCGCCAGCCTGGGTGAGCGGTGGGAACATTGCAGAAATCAGTGTGGCAGGCAATGAAGATCCCTGCACCACAGGGGAATACAGGGGGATTTACTATTTTTACTATTACCATTAATCATGGGTTCAGGCTGTGGCAGCAGTACCCAAAGCCTATTGTAGATGTGATGGGTTTTTCCCCCTGGCAACGTGCTTCTCTGAGCACAGCAGGGCACTCGAGCAGGGGCCGTATGGAGGTGATGCAGGACCGTGGGGTTGTGTGACTTCTTTTTGAGTTCAGGGAGGGATGAGGACCAAATGACAGTGATGTCTGGGGTCTGTGGCAGCTATAGCAACATCCTTGCGGGTGCCCCTGACACTGCGCTGCTCCTTTGGCTTTTGCAAGTGTATTTCCAGCTTCCCTTGCATAAACTGAAGAAGCTCCATGGTGAAAATGCACTTTTTGCTCGTAAAATTCCAGCTGTGTCTGCTTCTTGCTGGCACCGCTCTGTGGCTGCACATGAAGCCTCAGGCTCTGAACATGGGTGATGCCTTGTGACATGCCAGGGTTTTGTGTGGGGAAAGGGAACAGAGTCACACTGGAGAAAAAAGTGTTTTTGCATCCCTCGTAAGTACTGCTGTGCCAGCAGCACGGGTGGGATGGTCCCGTAACGGGAGGATGCAGATGGTGTTAAGCCTGTCTGGGAAGTCATCCCATTGGAATTGAACTGAAATGTACTGAATTGTTCTGATTTTGGTTCCTGCTTTGTGCTGTGTTATCAAGTTATACTTTTTCTTTGTAATGAAGTGACTTTTGTTTTCTTTGTTTCTTCTTTTGTTTTCCAGGACCTGCAGTAAGTATCGTGGATTTTACTGTTGGATCAACAAAGTTAAGGCTTCCCCTTCCACCCCTTCCCAGCCTTTTGGTGTCGTTGCAAAAGCACAGCATAATTTGGTAGAGGTGTGTCAGGAAGCAAAATCGGTACCAGATGCTGCTGGGCTTTTTGTTGCTGTCTTTTCATGTGTGTAGACAAATAAAGGGGGTAAAAAAGGTTTAAAATGTTTCACTTGCTGCCCCGAGGGACTTCCAGTAATCTTAAACCCAGAAAATACTCAGTTGAAAGAGTTTTCCCTTTAAAGAGTTCTTTAGCTCGCTTCCAGTTAGCAGAAAGTGCTGTACTAATACTTTAACATGTTAGTGGGTTTATCGGTTCTAAAGCTCTCTCTTGCTTTTCTTATCTGTTGTGTTTCCATCACTTAATTCGGATTCAGTAGGCTTACAAAGGGGAGGGGCTAGAGGGAAAGCCATAGCATGCTTACTTCTCTTTGAAGTCTTAGGGAGAATAATGAGCATTCCAACCAATGCAATGAGGAAGTTTATGGGGAATTTGTTGTTTGAAGGGGTAATAGTTGAAAATGTGTCAACTCCTCCTTCCAAATGTTCAGCCGTGCCTTTGGCTGTGCCACCACCACGTCCCAGTCTGATGTTCTCCTGCTGGTTTTGGAGTGAGAATGCAGAGATTCATTTGTGCCCTCTGAGTTGCTGAGAGATTGTTAAAAATGAAGTTATGGGCATTATGTGCTTCTGGTTTTCTACCTTCCTTCCCACAGAGGATGAGGAGAGGTGCAGGCTGTTTGCAGCCACATGTGTCCTTCTCCATCATTGCACTAAGACGTTTCTTCATGTCATTCCCTTCCTATACAGCCTCACTGGGTTGAAAAGGGATCGTTTCAGGGAACATAAGTTTCCTAACTATGCCTGGGCTAATCCATTTCCAGTTCTGAAATCACCTTAAAATCCAAAAGGGGACAAGGAAGCACAGGGGCTCTCCCAGTGCCGTGGCTTTGGTTCTTTTGGGTTGGCAGCTCTGCCTGTGGGTTTAGTCAATGGCTTTCAGCCCTTTGAGTTTTTGCTTCTATTGCAAGTTCATTTTTTAATGTAAAGACTTAAGAGGAGTTTAAGCAGAATAATTATTTTGCCAGGTTTTGAAGGAGCAAATGGGGAAAATTTGAGATTTAACAGCTTTGGCTCAACCACCCTTCGAGGAGGTTTGAACGAATTTGCTCTGAACGTTCTGCCCAGCATTAGCAATGAATCCAAGACTCTGGCTCAAGAAATGCAGACAAATGGATTTTTCTTGGTCGTTACCGTTCAGAAACGTTGCTGTCAATAAATTCATTTTCCTCTAAATAATCTGTAATTAAAAACTGCAGCGCAGCCTCTCCAACCCAACTAAAAGCAACCCCGTGGGGTTTCGAATCATGATTGACTTGGGAATTACTGCGGGAGCACCATTGCGAGGTGACTTCCCATGCCCGTGGCAGGTTACAAGTGAAGAGGACACTGCCTACTTAAAACCCCAAATATACATCATGTAAGGGACGTTTTCCTCTTGATTAAAGCCCTTTGGGTTACTTGAAATGGCTTTATTTAACCATTTCGGTTCTGCTCCTGCTCAGAGGCTGTTTCCAGCCCACCCGCAGCCAGCTGGGCTCTGCTTCCTCACGTGTGCTCCTGCTCCTTTTTATTGGATGCGATTTGACATCGGCAGCATATGGTGCACTATTAATTTTTCTTTGTCTCTAGTTGGTTTCATTTCCTGGTTCCCACGGCACTGTTGAATTGCAACAGGAGCACAGGGGAGGTTTAACACAAACAAGACCTTTTTGGTTTGCCTCCTCTCCCTTTGCCCATCTTTAAAAGACAACTCCAGGTTTAACCTAATTTAAGGTCCTGCATTTTTAGCACAAGCAGCGTTTGCCAGCGACTTCTTTAAACATAATATATAATAATAAAAGTCCTAGAGCCCACAGAACCACAATATTATTTTATTTCAACAGGACTGTATTTAACTCTATTAGTTTCTTCTGTGTCTTGATTTTGGCCATAAGGAATCGATTACATCTTACATGTATAGCATTGCACTCTGCTAAAACTCTATCCTCAATTCTCTTGTTCCCTAGTAGCAGTTGTTCTGGTATTCTGTTTTTTGGCTGTCATAAGCTAGTTGTGTGCATGAAATTATTGGAATTTGTGGGACAGGATTTGTGGCTGTTGGATGATTGATGGTCCTGTCAGTGAGGAAGGGGTATTCTGCTCAGATGTGCTGTAAACCCTCTGTTTTGGACGGTATTAAAATCACATGCTGGGTAGGAAATTTCTACAGTTGGAGGATAGACATCCCTCAGACTGTAATTAAACATTTACAGTCCCAGATATTAACGAACACTTCATGTATTAGCATGCTGGCTGGGGAACTCACCAGCGAGCGAGGGCTGGGAGTTACAAGTGTTTCCTATTTATCTGTATGTGCTCCAGTGCCATACATCTCCATAAAAATCTCACTGTACACTTTATCCCAAGACTATAATTTGTTAAATAGGTGGTTGTTGAAGTCAGTGTTGTTTCTGGCTGAATCAGTAGTGCTGCAGGAGGCATTAAAAACTGCAGGGGCACTTAGCAAGCAAGAGGGAGAACCCCTGTGAGTGGTAGGAAGGGGGCTGCCAGAGCGATTTCATGCCATAAGAGATGCATGAATCTGACTGTATATCCACAGCATGCTGACATAACCTATGTTTATGGTAGCAGATGACATTGCTGTACCAGATACACACTTTACTGCCTACTTGTGTACCAGCTAATACTTAACAGCTCCTTCCCGGGAATCTGGCTTGCAGCAGGCTCCTCCGCTGTAGCTCATGGAATGCTTAATGGCAGATCAAGCTGTAAACACCTTTGGGAACCACCCCGAGGAGAGCAGAAAAGGTGAAATATCCTGAATGGGTTGGGTTTTATTCCACTGATTTTGCAGGTTTTAGCCGGAGCTTGAGTCAGGTCTGTCCCCGTAGCGTCAGCTTTTCGTTGCATACTAAAGGAAAGCTTAGAGGTGAGCTGGGAGAACTGCATCCGTGAGGAAATTAATGGATGTGAGTGGCGGAAGCCTCCCCTGAGTTAAGTGCTCGAATAGGAGTTTGAAGCTCAGTGATTACTCCTGCGCAGCAGGGCTGCCCTGGCTGCTGGCTCAGCAGCACCATCACCTCCCCGCCCCCTTCCCAGCTCCTGGGTGTTTCCATACCTCTTGGTACCTTATCCCAGGGCAGTTTTGTGGCCAGGATCTAGTGCATACCTTGCACATGCATGGCTTCAGGGCCAGCAGAGCCTGAGCACAGGCAGCAGGGATGGGGTGAGCTGGCAGAAGCCTCGGTAAGTAGCTGATGGAAATCTGGGGGAAATATGCCATAGGCATGAGCTTCCTGATAGGAAATTTGCCCCACGAGGTCTCCCTGGAGAGATGGCCAATGGCCCCATCTCCTGCCTGCTATGTGTTGTCATGCTGCTGCGGGTGCATTGACTGACTTGTTATCTCACTTGTTCCCCCACCACAGGGGCAGTCAGGACGTGATGGTTACCCGGTAACTCTGCCATTCGTTTTATGTTAATTCTCTTCTACTCTGCGCTCTGCAGTCCTCTCTGTCTTTTCCATGACACTTGATTTTCTTTGCCTTTCTTGATTCTTTCTTCCCCTCCCTCTTCATTAGTGATAGCCTTTGAGCGATTTAGCCCTAAAACATAGGAGCCTGTGCAATATTCTCCATTAGTGTCTATGGGGTGAAATACTTGAGCCCTTTCGTGGTGTTATTCACACTCTTGCCCAAGAGTTCACCGACTGCAAGGCTAGTGAAGGCTTTAGGGTTTGTCGCACTCCTAGCTGTAGGTGGCTAAATCTGGGGACGCTGTTGAAAGGGCTTCAGGTGTTGAGAGAGCTGCTCGTTTGCCCATCTCCAAAGATGTTTCCTTGGGAGCAGAGGTGTCCCGCTGAGCCTGTTGGCAAGGAGAGGTTTTGCAGAGGCGAGGAGGAAGGGTAATTCAGGAGTCGCTGCCCTTGCCATGCGCATAGGCATCACTGGGATGTTACTGTGTTAGAAAGAGGTGAATGAAGCTGGTAACTTGGGGCTGTTAAAGGCTCTGAGCTGCTTTCTGCAGGAGGAGGGAGACCTTGTTCTGGCCAGATCCTAAGTGGGGCAACTATGGGCAACTCCCACAGCCCCTATGAATGCCCTTGGATGGCCATGATGCTCCAGCTGAGGAGCTCAATGGCTTGTCAGTGAGCAACTCCTGTGCATGAGCTTGGTGTAATGAGTTGGTAAAAAATCACTGTGCAGATTCTCCATGCTCACAGCACGTTTTGAGCTCTCCTCCTGCTTTTTGAATGGGTGCAGTGAGTCCTGTGCTGTCTGGTGCTCTGGAAGGGGCTGCTTGGGTATTTGCCCTGCTGTTCCATTCATAAAGTGAAGCAGTTAGCCACCTCCTTCTTGTGGTTAATGCCTTTTTTCCCCCCTTTTTTCTTCTTTTTCCTCAAAGGAGCAATGTTAGGAAAAATCACTCTGCTACCTCCTGCCCTGCCTGATCCGGGTCCCCCTCAATACCCATAAACCACAGAATCATCAGTTGAGGTTTTGTGTGTGATAGAGCTCGAGGGATGAGGATTGGAAGGGAAATAGAGCTATTCTCTGTTTTCCTTTGCTCTGGATCCCCGTGAGCCTCGCTGGGGAGGACAGCAGCATTTCCCTAGCCCCACAAGGGGGCTAATTTTGCAGAACAAGCTGGTGCTGCTGCTGCATCCGTAACACAAAAGTACTTGGATCTCCATCAGTTGATGTGGATAAATTCAGCTGAGTGTGAGGGAGCGCTGGGGAAGCCTGAGAGGGAGCAGGGCTGCTGGTTTCCAGGGGGTTTGTCTCCCTCAGGCGGTACCTGCGCGAGTGCTCTGTTGGAGATTAGAAGCTTGATTTATTAGGAATTAAGATTGAAGACTTGGCTCCAATTGGGCTCTTTAATAGCAGTTTTAGGGCAGCTTTCCTCTTCTGCAGGATGTGGTGAGCCACTGCTGGGTTAGCAGTGCCCGTGGCAGGTTTGTCCCCTTCTTTTCTGGGTCTCTGGCAAAGCTTGTGCGTGTGGTTTAGCTGCATTTCTGGCTTTCAGAGCTCTGCTGGGAGGAAACAGTGGCTTTTCCTTAGGATGGAGCATCGCCCACCGGCACCGTGCCCAGCTCCTAGTGAAGGATCCTGGTGCTGCTCCAGCTCTTCTGGATGCTATCAGGGACTCGCAGTGATGCTGCCACATCCGCCCTGGGATGATGACTTTAATGTCACCAAAGGGCTTTCTCTCATCTCTCCTTTCCCCCAGGACCTGCAGTCTTACTCCTGACTGAGCAAAACTGGCTGAGCCAAACCTAGCAAACACTGAATTACTGCATCTGTGTGGCTGTGGCGACTCCAATTAGCTTTATCTAATCAGGAGGGTAATAATTGCATTCCAAAGCAATATGTGTACCTGAAGAAGGGGAAACTAAACATAAAGCAGGCTTGAGAGTCCTACTGAGCAGGAGTATGTGGACAGGCTTTATATATATATATATATACACATGCGTATATATATATGGACGGGCTTTATTACATCCAGTCGCATATTCAAATCAATTGAATTACTTAGTCCCTTCAGGGTGATCAGATAAACTCTGAGCTGTTTGAGGAGGTGGATGTGGTGCACATGCAGAAGCAGCAAGGGGATATTAAGTGGTGTTTGGTGTCAGGGATATATGGACATCCCTTGGTTATCAGTGCTTTGAGTTTATTAGTGAGCTGGCGGTGTATAACCGAGCTGCAAGCAGTGGAAGCTTTAAAGGGATGAAAGGAACCAGAGTTATGGAGACAGGGCCCAAAAAGAAAAGGGCTTTTATAAGATGCTTTCAATACTTTGATACTTAACTTCTTAAAAGGAGGGGGTTGTGCCCCACAATAAAACTTTACAGCAGAAAGAGTTTCTTCTTTATGAAGTCCTGCAGGTTTATTACTATTTTTTAAACCCCAGAGAGGATTTAGTTTCTATTTTTAGGCCTATGGCATATCCTACGAACATTATCGTAACAGCTATAAAGAATATTGGGCTTTGTTGCTTTTCCAGCCTTGTTTGACTTAGTTTTGACATCCCATTGAGCACAGATCATCGCATACACCTCATCTGCAGTTTTGGTTTAGGTTCCTATGGGCTAAGGGCTGGCTGCATGGGTCTGTCTTCTCCCCTCCTTTCCAGTAACTTTTGAACTTGGCCCATTTCAGCCAGATTTGATAGAGAAAGACTGTGCAGATACTCAGTTTAGTGTGAACTCTTTGATAGGAAGGGCAGCTTAAGGGAAAAAGCTTTCTGACATCCATGTTGAGTCATAAGTTCATGCTGCCATACGCCAGCCTTTGCCATTTCAGATGTTCCTCTGGCTCTTTGTGCTGGTGGTGATGGGCTGGAGTAACACGCAGGTGTGTAGTGTTCTGGGATGAATGAGCAGCATTGGTGAGTGCAAAACACAGGATAAGCAATTCCTTTATACAGACATCCCAGAGTAATTGGTAACTGCAGATTGATTACAGGGCTCTGCTGATTCCTTAGAGATGCAGTGGTCTCTAAGGAAAAATTGATGGTAAAAATGCTGCAAAATGAGCAGCTCAGGAGAGAAAATAACAGTTTTCGAGACAAGGTCCTGAGCAAGTGATCTGCCTTTGGTTCACCCTGCCTGGTTGTGGTGCTGTGTCTGCAGCGCCCTGCTCGGTGAGCTGCTGGTGGCTTCCTGTCACCAGCTCTCCCAGAGAGATGACAGCAGCCTTTAGATGGGATTGACGAGGAAAATCCGAATGACACCTTTAACCTGTGCCAAAAGACCACCAGACCCATCCCCAAACCAAAGCCTTAAAGCTTGAGCTTGGCCTTGCACGAGCTGGAGCAGAGGAGAAGCAGATGTGCAGCCGCTGCAAGGATGGAAATGTTTTTGTTGTTGGGCAGAACCAGGCGCTGGGGCCGGGATCCCTTGGGATTTATCCCGAGCTGTGCTTTCTGAGGCAAGCAGCACCAGCAGCACATTGACTTGATGTGCTGTCAGTGTGTCAGCGTGTCGGGGGGCATTTGTCCTCGTAAAGCCAGGAGGGGAGCAGAGGGATTGGCTGTGCACAGGGCTGATGCAGTGGGGCTTTCGGCTGCTTACGTTAGCAGGGCTGGAGGGGAAAAGAGCAAATGAGGAGCAGATGGAAGAGCCAAGCTTTGCAGCTGACCTTTCAGTGCAGGAGAATCTTCACATTATGTGGCTGTTTAGTGGAGGGGAGAAGCAAAGGTTGGGTGATGCTTGCAGCAGCCTTGCCCCTGTCCCTTCCCCTGCTCCGTGTAGGGATGGTTTATACTTGCCTTCCAACTCCTCAGCTGTCCTACATCGTATTTCTTCTCTTTCCCATTGAGATGCTGCGTTTGTGGTTCACCAGAACCCGTTCTCTTCCCTCTTCGCATCTACTTGGAGAGGCCTTTTGAAGCTAAAGTCTCTGTTTCTTGACAGTTTCATCTGCCTCTGCTACTCGTCCCTCCCTAAAATTGGTCTCTGCTACTCTACTACGTGACATCCCAAATGCAGAGCTGTCACTTCAAGTGGGAAGAAACCTAAAGAATGAAGTTGATTAATGAGAGGAATTACTGTATGTGCATGTCTTCATTAATAAAAAGCAGAGCAGGGAAGAGGCTTTGCAGGCAAAAGAAGTATGATATGAAACAGAGTTGTTTCCTATTTTATACATTTTCCTTTGAATATTAGCATTTATTTTTAGCTGAGCAGAGTGGTGTTCATTTTGTTCCTCTGGTGTATAATGTTTGCCTTCTGAATTTTGCAAATCACTCGTGTGTTGCCTGAAGGAGCCCAGGCATGGTCCTGGCAGTCTCTTGCAATGATGGGAACCTTTAGGGAAAGTGGGGAGAAAAGGCTCTAAGTTCTGCCTGCTTAGAAGTAAATGTTACTCGAAACAATTCAATATTGAGTAATAGCATCCTTTTCTAATGATAGGTAGCTACACCAATTTAATCCACTGACAGAGTTATGGTAAAGGAGAGGCACAACACAAGTTTTGCTTCACGCTGGCATGCCTTTGGGGGAATAATTGCTCAGCCAAAATTGAAATACTCTTGTGCAGCCTGTTCTTATGTTATGTAGAGTCCATCTCATGCTAAGGAGCTGCTGGATCAAAGCAGCTCAGCGTCCTCAGAAGCTTTATTCTGGCAGCCCTGCACAGTGAGCTGATATCTTCCTTTGGCTGCAGTGTTGTAAATCCAGAGTTATCCACTGTAATACATATAGCTGGAAAGTGGCTTGTAAGAATCATAAACTCTGCTTTTAATTAGTTTTCAAGACATAAAGCGAAGCCACATGTCTCTTTCTGAGCTGATCTGGAGATGGGATGGAGGACCACATGCAAAAGGGAAATTGGTTCCTTGACTCACAGTCCTGTGCTGTCACACAGTCACGCTGTAACAGTGACTTTGGTCTCAGCTCCAGGGCTTGGCCATAACTAACAGAGTTTGGGGTTTTCTCCCCTAAGCAGTTCAGAATCTCAGTGAGTGCAGATAACTTAGCAAGGGAAAGCCTGTGCAAGCTTTTTGTGTGTGACCCATAAATGTATTATGAATGCAGTCAGGCAGATGTATTGGAAATAAGGAACATGTGCCCAGGGCTGTTCCTGGTGGCAGTTCCTCCATCCCGTTGTGGTCCTTCAGAGTCTACCAAAAACCTCCAAGACGTGCACTTGGGCTCTTAAGAAACAGCAACACCAGAAAAACAGATGTGATGTTAATAATAAACAGCTTTTACAGGAGAACTGTAGAAGTAGCTTGGAATTGGCCTTGGTGATGCCTCCATTTATGCAATAAACTCCAAGTCCTGCTTGGGCACACTGAGTGCAGCTTGGGAAGGATGCAGAAGGGAGCCATGGGTAGCTCAAGATCATTCCTTACCCAAGCCAGAGCAACAGGCAGTGGTTTAGCTCTTCAGGAGAGCTGCCAGAAATCCCATGTGAGATATGGGAAACCATGCTATGGAGTCAGATCCCATGGGCTGTAGGGAAGAGCGTGTGGCTCTCAAACTTCTCCTGTTTTTTCACAGCAGGCAGATGCTTTCCACACCCCGGGTGGTAGCTCATGCATGGACACGGCGTGCCTGTGTGCTGCATGGGTGTTTTGGCTGGTTGTGCATGCACAGAATTAGAATATCTCATATTTAACATCTGGCATCACTAGACTTGGATCTTTTCAGATGCTGTGTCATGTGATTGGTATCCATGCTCAAAACGAAGGCTTCTGTTGGTAAGCTGGCTGTTGAGCTGTCTTACGTGTGTTCATCAGGGTCATAACTGTAGTTTAGGGCTCAGTCCTTTGTTCTTGGGAGTATCTTTGCTCATAAACATCCAGACTTCAAGGAGCGTCTCCTGTGAATGAAGTCATTTGCACACATACTTCTCCCAGTAAGAGCCCAAAAGGCAGAAGTAAAACATCCATTTTACAAGGCCAACTTTGTAGTTCCAGTCTTTTTTCCTTTTATTTTAATATCAGCTTTGTGGCCAATCCACGTAACTCTTTGCCTAGAGGGGAAAACCTCTTTTAATCAGGGAAAGCAGATCCAGCGTATTTTCCTGCAGCATCCGTTTTACTGGCTCTCTGATGTGGAGACAACAATGATCTTGTGAAGAACAGCTCTCCATGGCAGCAGTTGACTTTTTCCTCTTGATTCAGAGGTAATTCTTCCACAGGGAAAATAAAAAGTTGTCTTTTATCCCACCCAGTAGAGGAATTGCAGATGCATTTGGGTATCTGCTGCAGTTCCAATGTCTCTGTCCAGGGAGAGCAGAGGGTCCGGTGAAGGTGCTGATGACAAGAGCAAGGAGAACTTCTCTGCCTATATTGCACAGGCAGATTTATGCTATGGGCTGTGTATGGCTTTTCAGATGGTGACTTGGACTCGGTTACCACCTTATCCCAAGCTGGCTTGTGTAGGAGGAGGCTTGGCGATGAGGATGGAATATGGGAAAATCTCCTTGCCCATCCGATGCTTGGTTGAAGCAGAGATTTAGGTTTTGGCTTCTTGGCTGTTTTCTTTCTAGTTCCCCACTTTGAGTGTAAGTGCTGGAGGATCTGTATCTGTCTTTCCAGTGCATTTGGGCGCAGCCACGTGGTGCTGAGGCTTGGCTTGTAGGCAGAGGAAAACTGAGAAAAACCAAGGAGTTTGCTCATTGACCACAAAAGAGAGGTAATCAGAACAGCAGCCGTCAGCCACGGATGGCACTGCTGGGGAATGATTATAAAGGCAGTAAAAGGCTGAAGTCTGCTTGAAATGTCAATATTCTTCCCAAACAATTGTTTACCGACTTCAAGCTTGCATCCCCACCACAGAGCCCATCTTCTCTCCCATAGATGGACGTCAAAAATAAGAATCCAAAACCCAATTGGGCACCAAATGCTTGAAACAAGGCATTGCTCAGAACACATGGAACTCATTTAAACCTCAGAAATTTGGGGCAAGTCAGGGGACTCTTTCTTCCATAAAAGCACTTTGTTGTTTTGGAAGAAAACTGGAGCAATGTGATGCACAGATGAGAGGGCTCTTGCTACTGAAATGATGCTCAGCAGCAGATAAGCTGGTCGGGCATGCCTGACCAGGAATCTCAGCAGTTTCCATTGGGAGGAGGGAACAAACCATCCCTGTTGTGGCATATCCAAGTCAAGTTGCTCGCAAACTCAAGCAGCATCCATACAGCTCCAGCCCAGC
The DNA here is from genome assembly GCA_009867235.2 of Psittacus erithacus. Taxonomy (NCBI): domain Eukaryota; kingdom Metazoa; phylum Chordata; class Aves; order Psittaciformes; family Psittacidae; genus Psittacus; species Psittacus erithacus. The sequence goes on from WYDI02005801.1 coordinate 38,824, forward strand.
ATTTACTTTGGACCAGTCAGTGTTGGATTTGCTTCCAGGTGCTTTCCTTGAGCATCTTTGGGAAGTCATCCAGCAAAACAAGGAGAGAGCTCTACGAACAGGTGGAAGAAGGCACATCTTGTGGCTAAGAGGCAGCTCCTGTAGGGGAAAAGCTCCCTTATCTCCACAATGAAACCCTGATGGATGTATACATCTAGGAAAGCAGCTCAGAACTGAAGAGCTCTGGTAAGCCCATGCTGGTGATGCAAAGGAGGGGCTGAACTATAGGCAGGGCCCAGTGCTCTTCCATAAACAGTCTGAGGATAAGGTTTGGGGTTCTTTTCCTGGTTTTGTTTCTATTTCCCAAGGATTTTGGCTATCCTTCAAGTTTTTGTACCCTATGGGAAGAAGATGGGCTCTGCTTGGCCATCGGATGCCTGGCATGGACCAGCCCAGCCTCTGAGGTGGCTGTTCCCTTGCAGAGCCCAGCAGTCTGGTTTGCATTAGGGGTGAAGCTTTTAGCAAACTACTGCTCCTTTCTGCTCCGTTTCCATCACAGAATGGGCTAGGGCTGCCCAGCAGGCTGAGCACGGCCCTTTGTCCTGAATAGAGCACAGATTTGTGGGTTTGGGTTGGTTTATTAATGCTTGGCTCTTATCAGGCTGCTGCTGTTTGCCTGATGCCTCTGGTTTGGGGGTTTATTGCTGTCAGCTCAGGCTGGGGAGCATAGTTCCCCCCAAAGAAATGTTTCAGAGGAACCTATAGGGGTTTGGTGATGCTGAGCCCCACAAGATGCTGTGGGCAATGCCTTGGGGGTGCTTAAGTGCACTTTTTGGAAAGAAATACGGGAGAGGGCTTAGAGCTACCACAGCCATGGGCAAGGGGAGCTCAGCTCACCCCACCGCCCAGAGCAGCCCCATCAGGATATGCCCCTCAAGGCTGGGGTTGGGTGTTGCTCATGGAGCTATGATTTGCAGGGGGATGGATTTTAGAGAACACGTATCTGTTCTCCCCTGTACAATGAAATAGGGTTTCCTACCCCAGCAAGGAGATCCTGGCTCTGAGGCTGTGCAGGACGGTGGCAGCAAATGAATTTAGAGGGGAGCGAGAACCAAACCAGTGATGGTTTCCCATTAAACTTCCAAAACTCAGTGGCGATGAATTGTGCCCCAAAGTGTTGTAGACCCAGCACATGGGATAATGCACATGTACAGGCAGAAGTGGTTGTGCCTGGGTTTCAGAGCCCTCTTGCATCTCGTGCCTACACCATGTGTAGGGTTTGGTGTATCGAGGGAAGCTGAATGAAAACAATGTGCAACATCTTCTGTCACACAAGTGCCTCCTGCTGTGCTGTGAATCCAGAGCTGTCCCACATAGGAGCTGCCACTGGTAGTACCCATTTCTCTTACCTCATGCTAAATGTACTAGTGATGACTGACATTTAAAGTAGCTTTTGATCCAGAAATACAACCTAGTGGTTGCATAAATACCTATGTCTGGCTTATCTTTACTTCTATGATGTCTTGCTGCTGTCTCAGGGAAGGCTGTAAATCAGTTGGTGCTTGTTTGCAGAGTGATGTGGTCTCTGTGCCTTGCTGGAAGCCTCTGTTAGGATGCAGGGTGGTAGCAGCCCCTGAGCTACCTCCCACCATGGCTGGGGGGGACCTGACCTGCCAGAGGTGCTTGTGGTTGTGAATTGGTATGAGCTAAATCACAAAGGTTGGATGTGTTTAAAGCTTAATTCATGGAAAACTGGTGAATGTTGTGTCAATGGTTTCTTGTTAGATCTGGCCACGGGTATTTATCAGGGCTTGCTTTGGAGCTTTGTGCTCTTTAGTGGTTTTGAAAAGAAGAAAAATAATAAGAGGAATAAAAGGCATTTTACTGATTTACCTAGAAAATAGCTTTAAAAGACTGTATCCCTCGTGCGGCAGCCAGGCTAGCCAAGCTTCCCTCTTCAAATAGTCTTTAATTCCATATGGACGGAAAACACACTGATGACAAATGTAAATTACTTTTGAAATTAAAACCATTAGTCTTACAAGCATTAAAAAAATCATGGCTGCTCTGTGCTTAGAATAGAACTGTAGAACTGCCTGAGTTTGTTTTAATGAAGAAAAGCCCATCACCCAGTAATGAGAAAGAGGTTTCAGGTTTGGGTGCAGTCATGGACTGAAGGGGGATTTGTGTTGGACAATACTGAAATGGCTTTTTTCAAACAAAGAAACAGAAAATTATGAACAAAAGATTGTTATTAATCATGTTCATGCTGGAAAATATATGTATACTTTTCAGTGCATGGCTGTTCTGTGCGGCAATCCCAGTCCAGTGAGACTGTCCATGCAATAGAAAGTTAAGTATAAAGCTATCATGATTATAATGATCTTAATGCTTAAATAAGGCAGCTTCTGGTAGGAATATTTCCAATGCTGTGTCGTGCCACAGGCTGACACGATTTTGGGGTCTCACACTGGGACCCCAGAGGTCAGAGCAGATGCTGATGGAACCTCCCACCATGAACTTGTCCAGGCTCAGGGCCATTGGAGTCAGCATGTGTGCAGGATAATACCTCCTATGCCTGATTTCATACATGCAGTTTATCTCTTCACAGATAGTTAAATGCTGTTATTTGGAAGGGTGGATGATGACTGTAGCAGAGGTGTTATTGGATGGAGTGGAAACATAATTGTTTCTGGTCCTTTTCCATTGAGGACTTGAGAAAGGGATAGCAGTAGCTGGGGACAAGGTGACATCCATAGCATCTCTTGTACTCAGTTCATTCCCCATTAGCACCAGCGGCTCTCAGCTGCTGTTCAGAGGACTCACATTTCATTTCTCAATCCCCCTTCTCTCCTCTTCCTTCCTCTTGGAAGCTCGGTGGAGCCACAGCAACCTGGCTGCCTCTCTCCGCTTCCCTTGTGACGGCTCTGGCAGCGCGTGCTTGGCCACAGCTTTCACCAGAGCTTTCCTTTCCTATAACAACGTGCTGCGGAGCCTCATGGCCAGCAGGCACTGCCCCGCTGGCGAGGATTTACAGCAGAGCCTATAGGAAAGGGTGGTACCCGCTCCCTGCCTCCAGCCCACGCTGCTCAGCGATGATGGAACATTGCCGTGCTCTTTTGTTCTGACGCTTTCCTCTTTCTCCAGTGTAAGATTTTACCATCCCTTGAAACCACAGAGGCAGAGATTGAAGGCAGCCCTTTGAATCTGCTCAAGTTTGACTGCAGGGCTCCTTCCGACGCCTGCGCTAATTTTTAGCAGAGCAGGAAACATTAAAAATAACCATGAGGGAAGATTTCCCAACGCAGGATTGTCCTCCTCATGATGTCTATTTCCCTCCCCTTCCAACTGTTGTAATGCTGCTAAAGCAAGAACCTTCCTGCCAGCAGCAGTAATAGCACTGGAGGAGGAAGGCAGAGGGCCAGTTAGCTGGGCTTGCCCTCTGGCTTGCTCTGAGGGATGTATGGGGAAAATGCTGTGAGGGATGTATGGGGAAAATGCTTACTACTTATTAGAAGAGCTTTTGCATATGAATCAGAGCTTGCAAGTTTCATGTCCTCCCATTCTGGTGAACGCAGAACTGTTCCCAATCCTTCAGCTAATCTTGGTGTTGGGTGAATCTCATTTTTGCCATGAGAGGTGACATTTTGGTGCTAGATCCAAGATTTCTGAGCTTCTACTGTGAAACAAAATCAGAATCTGTTTTAAAACGTACCTGAATGTGACACCTTCCTCTGAAGCTGAAATGTTGCATGGCCAAACCAAGGTGTGCAGCAAGAGCACATCACATCGCCCCAGTGTCTTATCCAACCTGTGTCTGTATTCTCAGCAACATTATATAAATATATATTGTTAAATATGTCATTAATATATACTGAAATATGTATCATTATATAAATAATGTCCTCTCTCAGGCGATGGCAGTGGGGATGCACCATGGTTTGGGTCATTTTGCCTGCAGGAACACCATGTACCTGCGTTACAGTTTGTGAGGCGTAAAACCAAGGTGAATAATTGCAGTTATCACTCAGCTCAGTTCCTCCCACTCTGGCATGGTCAGAAAATGAGACCCGAGTTGATAGCCAGTTAGGGATGGGCTCTGATGACCACTGAAGGATATCAGATGAGACCACACCAGTGTCATCTTCCTCAAAGCACCCAGGATTGATGGGTTTCTGTCCTGCCTTGAGGTGCACTGATGGCTTTAGTCAGAGCCATGTTTTGAGGGAAATTGATTGAATTTTCTCTCTGCCTTGTTTCCAAGCATCAGGTTTGTCCTAAATAGAAAGTTCATCCCCTCTCAATGTAGTGAGCATTTAATTATGTCAAGTGTGGTCACTGTGTGTGATTTGGAGCGAAAGGCTTGTAATCGAAACAGGGTTAAGGCATGAGTGAAGTTTATCCCTGGCCAAAAAAGCACAGAGTGAAGCCACTGTGATGCTGTAACGGGGTGGCCAGAAAACTCACCTTTTTCTTACACTCTCTGCTGGTGATTTTTGTCCGTCCCCCCAAAATGCAAACTTCTCTAGAGGAGGTTTTTGACTTGGGGAATAGCGGGTTACTTGTTGTTTTCCTGTTTCTTAGTTATCAAATAAACTAAAGATTGCTTCATCTTTAATTAAAATGACATGGAGCAGAAGCCAAGTAAAAGACAGTAACAGTCTCAACACATGCGTACTGCTGAAAGTTGCAGGCAATCAGAAGCCCAGATTTCAGATGCTCTCTCCTATGTTACACATGCAGTCCTCTGGCTGGAAACCCTCCCTTTGCTCATGTAGACGTTTGGCTGGGCAGGTAGAGCTCAGTCAGTTAAATCTCCAGCTCAGGCTAACAAGACATTTAAAGTCTGAGTTAGTCTTGTCCATTCAGCAGCACAGCTAGCCAAGGGCTCTTTGAAAGCCCAACGGGTATTGTTTCTCTCGAGCATTAAATGCTTTCCCTCAAGCAAACATCCTTTGAATAGGCCATTGTTTTTCCTTCTGGATGTGCTTTTGTGGGCTGATACAAGAATAGCTAAAAACTGATGGATTGGCATTGTAAATTTAAAAAAGTCTGCATTCTACTCCTTTGAGGAGTTGAATGTGCTCTGTTTCTGTGCTCGGGGCACACATCTTGTCCTCTGGAGATCAGAGACTTGCATCAGGTGAATTGCCTCAAACCATCACAGTTTCAGGAAGGAGCTCCATGGGCCTGATGCATTTCCCAGGTGTTACAGCGTAAGGAATTCAGGTGAGATGAAGTACAGAGGGGTGTTGGGGGAGAAGTAGTAGTTTGGTTCTGACCTGCAGCACTTTGCATTAACGGATGCACCTGTATTCATTTGTATCTTTCATTGCCACTCCATAGCAGCAGTGTATTGCTGGTCCTGTATGAGAAACAATGCTCATCATGTGAACAGTATAACTGATGTTTGTCACTTCAGAAACCTGGGACATGTGAAGAAATCCCTGTTTGTTTTCAGGTGAACATCTCTTGTGCAGGTCCCCCAGTCCCTGTAACACAGGTTCCAATGCCCTGCCCAGGGTTCAGCTGCCTGGATTTGCTTCTTTTTCCTAACCCTGTGTCTCAAGGTTTCACATCCTAAGCCCGAACACCACAGCCCCTGCAGACTGATTTATTCCTTATCAATGAGCAGGACTGTAAGCTGGAAGGATGCTATTTTTAATGCTGTCATTGGGTTTCTCTTACCCATCTTTCTCTTTTTGCTCAATTTTACCATCACAGATTTAAGCTAAACTATAAAACATTCACCCTAATCAGTTCCCTGGGAAGTACACAACACTGATGCTTTATCCTTGTGTTATACCGTGGTCCAAACTACATTTGCTTTGGTAGGTCCTCCTGGTTTACGGGGCTGTAAAGCCGGAATATGTTTCAGGCCAGCACATCTGCACATGAGAGCATGTTGGAAATGTGGAGGTGGAAGCAGTTGTCTGAGGGCTTTGCTGACTCACAGCCATCATGCTGTGTCTCTTCAGGAGTGGTTTGCAGGGCTGAGCCTTTGGATTTAAATGAGGAAAGGTTTTAAGCTCCCGGGTGGCAGTTTGTGGATTGATGGAAGCGCCGCTCTGGGACTTACACTGTTTCGTGCTCCTCTTCATCCCCAGGTGCCTGTTTGCCAGCTGTAGTTTTGGGTTCATCCGTGGGCCTTAGAGCGCTTGTGCTTCCTCTCCTCACATGCATCCTTTCTCAAAAGCAGAGTTTCCTATGGCCAAACAGGTTCAGTGACTTCATGTTAATTAAGGACTTACATACCTGAAATAGTAGGGAAATAACCATTTTTCATGTTGATTTGCCATGCACCTCTGCAGCAGCCCTAGAAAGGGAGCCCTGGGTAAGAACTTGAGTAGCTGAGCGCTTGGTCCTGCAGATAAAAGTGTGCTTCCAGCTTTGTATTGCTGCAGGTGAGCCAAGCACATAGGTATCATCCCAAGGGGCAGATGCACCCTTCCTTCCTCTGCAGCAAGGCACCCATCAATGAGATTTACCTTTATGGACTGAGGGAGGTGGCCTATACCATACCTTGGGTAAAATGGTAGTGTTTTAGCAGGTCCTTTAGCAAAAACCAAATAGTTCAGGGGCGAAGTCGATGTGAGTCAGTCTCAGGATCTGCTCAGTTCAACCAAATCCAGGCATATTTCATTGCCAGAGCAGTGTCACCTTGTCCTTGTCACTAATCCTGTCGCTTCCTTTCACGCGCCTTCATCCTCTGCAAACTGATGCCTCTTTCTTTACTTCTGTGAAACCTTCCTGCTGGATTGCATGGATGAAGGATTAGGTAACAAATAACATAGCCAAAGATAGTGCTATAAGCAAGTAGAGCCTCTTTCAGAGCATGACTGATTGCTATGTCTGTGAAATGGTGGGGGTTTTAACTATTTCTGGTTTTTAATAACACTGTCTCTTGTTTCCTTTTCCAGGGGCCTCTTGGTTTGGATGGCAAACCAGTAAGTAGCACCGAGTGCCAAATGTAACATGTCCTTATTCACACTGCTGTGCAATACATAGGCAGAATCTCAGCTGTTGCTCGTTCGTTACTACATGTGTAACTGTTTAGGAGGCGAGATTGTGTTTAGGAAGATTATTCTATGGCCTGTAACGCATGCAAGTTTATATCGTGAGTCAGGGCTGGCACAGCCCAAGGTGAGCTTTGCTTTGCCTGTCAGCTCATCTTGGCTAGTGGATGCTTAGCAACAGGCCAGATTGGGGAAATAAACTCCAGTAGCACGTTAGAAGCAGGCGGTGATCGTGGTTGCATGCTTTGGCACTAAAAAAGGCTATCATAAAGGTAATTGTTCCCAAGTTGGGTCCATTTCCCCCCAGAGAAGCCCAGGTGGGAGCTGCTTGGGAGTGCTCAGTGTCCATCCAATACTTTGCGGAACGGCCTGGGCTTTGCTTTATGAGCTGTGTTCTTGACTTCGTTTTCGCTTGGAAGCCCCTCAGTTGCTCGGGTTCTCCTCTCTTTTTTTACCTATTTTACAGAAACAGATTTTTTGGTTTTACGCCAGCTTTACCCTCGTCAGCTCCGGTCCCTTCAGTGGGACGGTTGCTACAGGTGGTCCATCTCTGTTTGATGCCCAAATCCCACTCTGCTCCACCACGTTCACTAGAGGGCACCACATGAAATCTTTTCAAGCCCTGGTCCTAAACCAGCCGTGATTTTCCCAGCGGCGGAAGTCATTCAGGCTTTGCCGTCAAAAAGTTACTGCAGATGCTTATTTCTAGCCGGTTCCAGAGTGTTTTGCTGTAGCTGTGCATTGCTGTGGTGGTTTTATATCCTATCTGTGAAGGTGACAAATGTGAATGAGAAGAACCCTAGAAATAAAGCATTAGAAAAGCAAAAAGTCCTGCTCAGACTGCAGTGCTCAGGGTTTGGCTTTGAATTAGCCAAGCCCCATGATGGGAAAGCAGCACAAACCCTCAGCAGCAGCAGCAGGCTCCTGCACCCACTGCCCTTGGCAGGCACATAAATGTGGACTGCTGTGAGTTGTGTGTGTGCACTGGGACTCCGAGTGAGAGGTAGGGAACATCTCATTGAGAAAGCAAACTCAAACGAGACTGTTTGTGATCTCTTCCATGGCAGTAAGGGGCCAGCAGCCTTGCCTCTGAGCCCAGTGAACAGCAGGAGGGATGCTGTGCGGGGTTGCAGATGCTGCCACTGCCGGCCTCTCTGCTGACTTTCCCCCACTGCATCCCACCAGGTCCAGCTTCAGCAAACACCATGAATCGGGCTGACCCCCGAGATTCAGTGTTTATCTGTGCTGGAAGGAGGACGCAGAGCAGGCACATCAAAGCGTTGCTCTGTGGCTTCTCTTAGGGGCTGCAGCGTGTCTCTGCCTGCCTGCCTTACAGAAAGCTGTTTAGAGGGAAGATGACTTATGTCTTCAACAAACAGGCCAAAGAAAGCAGCCCATCCTCCTTGTTTATTTCAAACAGATGTATAATCGTTGTAATGATATGCTGAGCATGTGTTTTTCTAGAAGTGATTTAATGCTTCAAGAAATCTCTTGCATCGACTTAGAGTCCCATGTTTGTGAGCGGCTGTCACGCTGCCTGCCCTGCCTCGGTCCTTCCCCTGTCCCGGCAAGAGCAGGCAGGACCTCGTTGGTGCTTTTTGGTGGTGTGGTACTCATGTGAAGCAGTGTCCAGCTTAAACTCACAGCGTGTATAACCTAATGATAGTGAACATGGCTCAGGTTTGTGAATTGGTAAGTGCAGCGATGTTATGCGCATTGATTATTCTGCCATTTCTTAACTTGGATCCTTCTTATGTATTTCCAGGGGCCTCCAGGACCAAAAGGGGAAAAGGTAAAGACTGCATTAACGTGCGGCTTTTGGGGAAGCAGCTCTGTGTCCTCCTCCTGCTCTAATTCCTTCAGTTCAGGTTACCCCAACAAACCAGCATGACATTACCAATGCGTTTTGTTGGGATGTGGAGCCACAACAGTGGGTTCTTGGGTTGCTCTTGGAAAAACCCCGAGAAGGGGAGGGCAGAAAGAACTGCAAAAGTGTGGGAGGAATAAACATATCCTTAAAGCTCATCCATGCTGTGGGGCTCCTGCTAACCCCTTAAGGGTCAGGAGAGTGGCAAACAGCTCTTCTTGCCTTCCTCCAGGAGCAAGGCTGCGGGCTCCATCGCGCTGTGTTTGCATGTCATCCTCCCATGAAGTTAGACCAGCCGAAGAAGGTCGTTACTGTACTGAAAGTGAAGTTAATCCTCGCGTGTGTAGGACATAAGCAGTTGCTAGGGGAGCCTTAGAGTTGGAAACAATCTGCTATTTCTGATTTATTATCTGTTTCATCGCCTGCCAGGGCGGAATCATTCCTATTGTGTTGTCTCAAGCCCTTCTCCTCCCTGGTTTTGAATACATTAAGCAATAGGACTCTTGCCACTTCCTTTCTGTGCTGTTCCCACATCCAGATGACCCTGTGCTTGGTCCTTTGTGGTTGCAATTTGAACTCTAATAGCTGACCCTTGCTGTTTTGCCTGATGTACAGGGTGAAGCAGGGGACATCGGCCCGAGGGTAAGTAGTGACACAGCACATTGATTTGTACTAAGATCTGGTTGGGTTTGGTCACTGCACAAACCAAGGCTTTGTGCAGCTTTGTCGCTGCAAAATGAGGTAGGGTGAGAGCTCTGGAAACGTTTAATTTTGCCATTGGAGCTCCTTCTGATGGTTTTCCTGGTTTTTACCATGGGGGAAACAGGAGTTGAAGACCTTTGGCTGCTCCATGAAGGTTTTTGCTTTTACTGGACTTTCCTATACCCCCAGTTCCCTCTTCCAGTGTCAAAGACAAGCTCCATGTTTCTCTTTAATCCGTGCTCCTCGTTTGTTGGTGTTAGAGCACCAGTATGTGGTAGTAAGACCTGGTGGCCCAAGGAAAGGCCTGGCATGGTGTTGTGTAGGATGGAAAGTTCCTTTTCTCTTGCTGATTTACCCACCCAGAAGTGTGGTGGCACTCCAAAGGCTGCCTTTGGAAATAAAGGGTTTAAAGTAACTATATGATGAGGGAAAACTGTTTTGGCTGTAACATATGGAAATTAATGGAGTTTTGTGGAAATGGGGCTGCATGAAGTTGAGACTTACTGCAGTGTATGAGGATAGGCCCCCATGGGGTACAACAGAAACATGGCTATCCCGTGGTCCCACTGTGGTGCTGGTGATGGCAGCAGCAGCACAAACTCTCCCGTACTGGGGGTGAAACAAGGCTCACTATGAGGTACCTGGTATTTCCAAGGTGGGCTCTGTCACAGTAACGGAGGTGAGTTATGGGCTCCTGCTGGGAACCCCACAGTGGGGATGTGCTGAGATGCTGGTCTGTGGTCCCCATGGAGGGCCCAGATTTGAAGCTGGCACCCAAGGGTCGGTTGGAAGGTTTGGCTGTGTTTGCTGGAAGCACAGCCAGGACCTCAGGGGTTAATGGGCAGAGATGCCCTGGAGTCATTTTCCTTTTCTCCCCTAGGGGCTCCTAAGTCAGTATTTGAAGTTGGTGTCATTTCTGAAGCAGCTCCCAGCGCCTTGGGTACAATTGGAAACACCCTTGGGCTCTGAGAGCCCCTAAAACTCCATAGATTTATTCTCTGCATAGCTAAGGAGGGGCTTGGTGTAAGGTCCCCACCTTGCTCAAGCGCCCACCCCATACTCAGAAAAGGCTTTAAGAGGTGATTCAGCAGCACAGGAGTGTGAGCTTTCACTCCCTGCCTGGGGCTGTGGATGACTTTGGCGCTGGTGACATGGGCAATGCCATAGGAGAAGCTGCTTAGGGCTGCTGTGGTCTGTGCTGCGGGGTGATGTGAGAGCCCACCTCCTGATGGAGGAGATGCTGTGGGGATAGGCTTCATCTGGACACAGAAGGGCAAGTGCCAGCTCCAAGGTAACCCTTGTCCTATGTGTTAACCTGCCAATAAAAATACATGGGGTTCTTTTTCCCCTCCTGATCCTTATTTCTTTCAGATTTATTTATGTCATTTTACATAAGAGCAATACAAAAGCTCACAAACCGTTTGGGAGCAAAGGAGAAGACACAAGCCTGGCAAGGGCCGTGCCACAAGTAGGTGTGATAACTGCTGCCTGGCTTTGAAAATAGCATTGTTTATGTCTGCAGACAGGGTTGTGGATTGGATGTAAAACTTCTTAATGCCATCTGGCACCAACTGGGTTTTATTTCTTAAGTGATCTATCTGTTTCCTCAAGTTTCAGCGCTGGCTTTGTTCAGCTGATTTTGAAAGATGTGTTGCAGCAAGTCATCGCATCCATGGGAGGATAAATAACCAGGGATATATCCAGTGCCCTCTCCCTCATAAATGTGTGTCTATGGGCAGTGGAGTGGGGATAATGTGCGTCAGTGAGCACAAAAAATATTATCATTAGGAATGATAGATTAAAAAAGAATGATGCCCAAGGCAGATTGCTCGTGGTGGAAGTGAGATGAAGGCAATCAGGGACTAGATACTGAATGTGCTCATGTCTGCGCTGCTTCTCCTTCTGTCTCTAACAGAGACCTGCCACCAGTGTGGATGAAAAAGAGGTCATTGCACGTGTTGAATGGGCCTGATGGCACTTGTTGGAGGGTGATTTTGGAGAGCTGAATGAAGAGGTCACATTGGGTTGTCTTAGGTATTGAGCGCTAGTTCTTGCAAATGGCATCTCCTGTGCAGCCTCACCTCAGCTGGATGGGGAATAAGCACAATCAGACACTGACAAAGTGCATGTGAGTGTATTTAAAAGGAGGCACCAGGAACAGATTCCCTCTGCTCTAGGTTGGAAAGAGGGAGTTGAAGCAGGATGCTGCCAAGGCTGGGGCTGTACCCTGATGCTTGTGCTTGTACTCCTCCCTTGAAATCAACTACATTGCTATGCTAATGAAAAGGACTGGTTTATAAATCAGACTCGCTCCCTGAGCTTGGAAAGTGTTTACTTGGATGGTGTTCAGCAGCCTGAGGGGTAACATAAAGGTTTCAGCTCATGTCTTACTTCTTAGTCTTTTCTGCAAATCCCACTTAATGCTCTTGTGTATCTTTGTGCACATAAGAAGCCATAAAACTTGGTCCTCTGAGTCTACCACAAAACCCTTTGCTCCCAGTAGAGCCTTTTTGGTTTCTGTAGTATCTGGAAGATCTGGCCAAGCACCAGGACTCTGTGTCCCCATTCATTTCAGCGTGCCATCAGCTTGGGTTTTTAGATCTGAGCGTTTCAGCATTGTTCCTCCCCAGAATGGCTTGAAAGAAATCACTGGGAGGGGTTTATTTGCCAGGGCTCATCAGTTTTTGATGTGCCACTGCCTTTCCCTTCTTCATGAGGGATGTGCTCTGTGTTCCCACAGAGCTGCTTGTGGCTTTGCACCATCCCTTTGGTCCTCCTGTGGATGTGTGCAGGGATGGACGGGGGGAAAGGGAGATGGAGGCAGTGTCCTGAGAAAGGAAATGTCTCTCCTCCCTATATAGATAAGTGGAAAGGCTAAAAGACAATAGCAATGACTACTGACATGCTCTGAATACATTGTTTTTGCATCATATAAGTCTGAGAGATTTATCTGCATTTTACAGGCTGGGGAATACATTAGTATTCATTTTAGCCTTGGAAAAAAAGATATTATTTGGTCTCAGAAGAAATGCTGGGATATTTCCCTGTGGGGTCTACTGCAATAATGCTCTTTATTCTGCAGAAAGCCCTGCAGTAGGGGAATCCTCTGTACCCCAGCTGCTTTGAATGTCCTATTGTGCAGTAAACTAATGAAAAGATACTTGTTTCCCTCTGTTTACTACCAAGCTCCAGCGTATCCAGAACATTAAAGCAACCACTTTTTGGCTACCTACGCTGTTTTTCCTCACGCAGCAATTAATTATCAGAGGAAAGATGTTATGTTATTGTTACAGCCTTTAAAACTCACTTTTCCGCTGCACTTTCATCTTAAATTCTTGCTCTTTCCTCCTCTGCCTCCCACTTTACCCGGTTAGATGGTTTTTCCTCACCTCAATCATGGATTTCTGGCTAACGATCAGCTTGTCTTTAGCCGGCGAGTGCTCAAGGTAGACCTATCAAATGTGCTCTGCTGGTTTGCTGTGGTTCTTTGGGTTGCTTTTGTCGCTTCTTCCTGGCTGATAATGCACTATTGTCACTGCGATGTTCAGAAGTGGGCGTTGGGAGTGTGCCTGAGTGAAACCCACTGGAATTTAAGGGGAGTTTTGTCAAAGCAGAGAGACATGAAAGTGATGTATTGGTCCTTTGAGAATCGGGAATCAAGCAGCGATGTCCTATCGGTGTTGATATGAACAGTGCTGGGAAAATAAAATGCCTTAAAACTAGAGTTCTCTGAATCCCCATACTCGAAACGTGACGTTATAATAAGGCAAAATTCAGGGACTGTTGACATAATTGGATGCAGTGTTCAGCATTTGCAGTGGGCTTTTTTTTCCCCACTATGCAAGTGATTTAGGAGCATGGATCTTGTTGAAAGGCTGTGGGATCTGCGCTGCTAAGTCACTTAAGGACTTGTGAAAAGTCCCACACTTGTCCCCGATTTGAGGGCAGACCACATATTAAACCCAGTCCTCTTACTGATGACTCTTCCAGATGTTGCTGGATTTATGAGGTGGCCTTTCCATGAGGCTTTCCATTGTGCATCTGCATGGATGTGACCAGCCAGAGCTCTGGGTGGGTTGGGAACAGATAACTGGGTGGTGGAGCACCCCTCCAGAGCGGGCACCCACTAAACCTTCACGATCGCACATAGGTACATGCGCTGCTGCTTCCTTTGCATCCAGGCAATACAGAGTGTGTCCTATGCTGGGTGTTCCTAAATGACCTTGGCTGTATTTAAAGGATACAACTGAAGTGCTACTTATTTTTGTGGGTGTTCTGGTGTGGTGCACTAAGCCATGGGAGTGTGTGCATGCCCCATGCCAGCATGTTGTTGAGTCTGGTTATTTCTTGTAGTTTCCATGCAGACAGTCACTGGGCAAGCACTTAATGAGCTAAAACCTCGTTGGAAGGCATTGAGCAAAATCCTGGTTAAGAAACCAGACCCAAAGGGTGTGAATTGACCATGAGCTCACTTCCAGCCTTCCCAATTGGAAGCTGTAACTCCATTCCTCTGGGACAGCGTTGGTCAGGGTGCTGATGGCCCAGGGATGCAGTGCATGTGTTGCCACCATCGTTTCCCAGCGCTGCTTCACCTCACCGTGTCTGTGTGAACTTCTTTCAGGGTGATCAAGGTCGAGATGGAGCCACTGGTCCCCCTGGTCCACCAGGACCCCCAGGGGCCCGGGGGCCTCCTGGTGACACGGGAAAAGATGGCCCAAGAGGACCTCCAGGCCCCCCTGTAAGGATGGGAGATGCACAGTGAACACATGCCAGGCAGTGCCTGCCCCAGTGAGGAAGAGGAGGGTGAAGGTTGTCCCCTATCCCAGTGATGCCCTTCAACTACTGGGTCCCCAGTCTGAGCCATGCTGATGCTGCTCATACAGCAAAGCTTTGGTGCATGGTGCCAGGGGAGCAGGAGGTGGTATTCCATCATTCCATCTTTGGTTTGGGAGCAAAGAGTTGGACCTGGAGCATGTATTTGCAGGTGCTGGTTGTAACTGGGAGAGCCCAGAGACCTCTTTTCCCAATCTGTAGCCATTGGATGACCTGTTGCAAGCCTCCAGATCACTGGCAGCCAATTTAATAAAAGAAAATAGGCTGAAACATAAGGTTGCCGAACATTCTGATTGCGGATGAGCATTCTAGAGAGCTGGGGCAATAGCTTCAATGTTGGCCTTTCTGTTTTGCAGGGTCTCAAAGGCGAGCAGGGAGAGGAAGGCCTTGTGGTTAGTATTGCCCAGGAGCATCCTTGCGTGTATGTCCCTCACTTTACATCCCCCTTCAGCTCGCTGCAGCAAGTGGGTTTGTGTCATTGCTTATGGAGGATTGCTTATTGCTTGGCTCCTGTGGAGGGATGTGCTGCTCCTGTATCCCCACTTCTGCCCCTCTGCAGCATCTTGGCATTGTAACTCCACTACAGTCTAGGTTGGATGAAGAGCTGCTCATTATGCATAAAATACATAAGACGTAAAAGAATACATGTTATTTGTTGGGAGGACAGAGAAGTTACGGCTGGGTTTGTAAGGGAAGATGAGAAGTTGGCATCTGATGGGAATGTTTTTATCCTGTATACTGCGTTATCAAACAACTGCTCTTGTATTCAACAGGGTGCCAGGGGGCCTCCAGGACCAAAGGTGGGTAATGGGTAATTTCTCATCTGCCTAATTTTAGCAGGAATTCTTGGTATGTTGAACATACCTATTTTGCACTGGGCTTGCACTCATCAGTTCGTATCGGATACAAAAACTTCTAAGGTACTGCATTAGCCATTGTCTTTGAGCTGCCAATGCCTCCATGTGTCACCTACTCAGTGTCACAACCACTGCCTATGCTAAAACCTTGAGTGAAGGGAGGCCGGGGGGCTGGAAGCTGGTGTGCTGTGGGAATGTGCTTTGTTGCATTGTGAGGGGGATTGAGATGGTCAACGCCAGCCAAGTATTTCAGTGTTACAATTGATGGTGACTGTCCATACAGTTTGGCTTATTTTCTGTTATGTCCCTAAACTTTTCTCCTCTGTGTGTGTTGCTGTTGAAGGGTGAGCCTGGTGTCCAAGGGAAAAAGGTAAAATAGTGATTTTTATATATATATATAATTGTTGTTATTTCCTTTTGCTCTGCTCTGTGCTCAGCTAAGGAAACCATTGCCAGAGACCAATGGATCCATGGTCATGGCTGTCCATACCAAGCCTTTCCTTGTGTTCCCTGGGGTTTCTCTCCCAAGCAACCCCAAAGCATGGGCATGGCTGTGCCTGCAGCCTGGTTTTCATTACCCCAAGCCAGCCAGAAGCTGCAATCACATCTGCCCAACATACAAAGAATGAAACAGCAAATGCCAAACAAAGCAGTAGGTCTTGAGCCCTTTCTCTCCGATAATTCAAGCTGAACCAAGAAGCGCCTGGGGACTGTTTTCTGCCCAGGGCTCCCTGAATGGGTTTGAGGTTCCTGGGGCAGACATCATCACACAGCACCTCAGTCTTAAGAGGATTGCCGCTCTCTTGAGGACAGGCACACTGCTTGGATCGGGTGTTGAAGACTGCAGGAGGTTTGCGTGCCCTGGTTCTCCATGTTTTCTTCTGGTGGTGCCATCAAGCAGTGGATAAATCACTGCCTTTAACTGAAGCAAAGCGCTGACAGGGCCCAGCCTTTCTCTCTTTACTGCTTTGCCCCAAACCAGACGTGGCCGTGGGTGATTTCCAGGCTGGAATCTGGCTTAAAAAAGTTCATAACTGGCCAGTAAAATTAACCTCTTCAGCACCTATGGAGTGGTTTTACTCCAAGTGAACAGTGAAGCATTGATGGGAGGAACAAGGAAACCTGGCAGATGAGTGTGCTGATGAAGGCCATGAGGATGGGTGGCAGCTTGCAAGAGGTCTTTGGAACCAAAAACAAAGCCTAAATAGATTAAATATCCAATTTCCATTAAAAATGGGATTACACCTTCCCCAGGGCCTGCTGTAAGGAAATTCTGGGAGATCCCATCCATCTCCATGGAAGCAGGGGAGGCAGAGCTGAGCGGGAGCAGGGGACCACACTTGGAACTTCCTGGGCTCCTTCCTGTGGCTTTCTCCTGCAAACCTGAGTGGGTCTCAGGTCCATGCAACACTGAGAGGGGTGAAATGATGTTGGATCCTATGACGAGTGCATACAAGCTCTTTGTGTTTCACTTTCTGTTTCATCAGGGTGATGATGGGATCCCTGGGGAACCAGGACTTACGGGCCCTAAGGTATGTTCCGTGCTGTGCCCATCTAATGCATATGCTTGGCAGCATCTTTTGCTACCTGTTCTCTTGGCACAGTGTCACAGTTGGGGCAGGTTGAGGAGCACATTTCTCCCAACCCAGCCCATTCTGTGACATGAAGAAAGAACAAAAGAAAGTGAGAAAGAGAAGCATAACACACCCTCTGCCACTGCAGCTCTTCCTAGAAGAAGTCTGCAAACACAACTTGTTGGCTATGGCAGAGAATTGCCATTTAGAGTCTCCTCTTGCAGAAGTAAATGGGGGAGTGCTCTTGGGGCTGTCCTGGAGCTGGGGTTTGGGATGTGTGTCCAGTGGGGTGTGGTTTTATGGCTGAACATCCCACCTATAGCTGTTAAACCCGAAAGCTTCATTTATATCTCAAAACCTCCCCTTTTGCACCTAGGCAATGTGATGTGTTTCAGGCTAAAAGGAGAGCTTTGCTCACTCGTGCATGTAAAAGTAAAGATAAAGCAAGACAATTGTAACCTGAATAAATCTGTTCTCCATTCTACCCCTATAGCATTTGTCCAAATTATCTTGTTTTCAGGGAGAAAAAGGAAGCGTCGGTCCCAAGGGAGAGAACGGCACAGATGGCTTGCCAGGTCCCAAGGTAAATAAAAGCCCGTTAGCTGGGAAGCTGGGCACAGCACTGAGGCACAGGGTTTCAGATGAGGGGGTATTTTAGGCCTTTGCCTATGAAAGGCTCATAAAATGCCCATACTGAAGCAAATCAGGGGGATGTCAAGAAGTATTTCAGCTTTTTCTGGTAACTTAATGAAAGCTGCTTTCAAGCAGAGATCAGTGTAAGAGGTTTTAAGCTGTTTTTCATTGAGTTGCCTGGGTTTCCCCAAGAAAGCTAAATCTCTGCTCACATGTGGATCCCGTGCATTGATGGCTGCAGCATCACTTTCAAAGCCCAGCGCACTTATGTGCCATCCTCTTCTGTTGACCTTCATTACTGCCAAGCAATGCAATAGGAGATGTTGGTATGTTAAGTGGGGATGATGAGACCTGGACAGCATTCGTGGGTCATTAATTCCCTCCTGATCTGCTTCTTATTTAGCAGGATGTGTTTCTGTATCAGTCGTGGCTCCTTGTTGGGCAAGAAATGTGTATGATGAGGAAACATGTGCGCAGGTGACCCTTAGCCATTGAGTTTATACTAAAACCACATTAGCAGTGCTTGTTCCCCACGGTATTTGCTGAATGGAGTTTTCCTATGGAGAACCTTTCTGTTTACACCATTTTCTGCTTTTAAGAGGGCTTTAATTTGACCAGCAAATGGGAGGAGGGAATTTGGCACAGCCTTTTCCTTAAACTCACCCTCAGAAATGGTTTAAATGTGTTGGCTAAAACTTTCCACACGTGCAGAATTCAGCCTAAAGCAAAGGAGGAGCCATGTGAAGCTTCAGCACTGAGAGCCGGAGCGTGGCACACTCGGAGCAAACAGTGGAGCTGGGGAGCAGCACCGCACATCACCCTTATGGGGATACAGGATGCTCAGCCCCAAGCAGGCCACTCTTCTCCATCTCATCTGCAGGGAGATGTTTTCTTGCTGTCAACTAGCTCAAACCAACGTTATTTTATGCAAAATATAATTGCTCTGAATTCAAATCTGGGTTTTGTTGCTAGAAGCAGTTCCCTGTTGGCGCCATTCTGTTTCCTAATCTAAAACACACCTTGGCATCTCGTGTGGTCACAGCGTTTTAAAGATAAATATTCTATGTTTTCCTTGGTCTCTTTGACCCAAAAACGTGATTTTGCTTTTCAGGGTGAGCCTGGTGAGAAGGGAGGAGGTGGCTCCATCGGACCCCGGGTATGGACGTTCAGGGTTTTGCTTTTTCAGTCTGGAATTGTGTATTTGCCTTGACCTGAACTGTTCCCCATCACCTCTTTCTGCTTAGTCTGTGGCCGGATCGCTTCAGGATCAGTTCAGTGCTAGAAAATTGAGATGGTGCTTATTCAAACCAACCCGTACATAGGTACCGAATGCTGCCATGGGAGACATTAGGAAGTAGTTTTTCCCTGTGAGGGTGCTGAGGCACTGACACAGGGTGCCCAGAGAGGCTGGGGCTGCCCCATCCCTGGCAGTGTTCAAGCATAAGTCTTCATTACATGAGTTAAATCCTCGTGAGGTTTGGTTGGATGGCAGCTAGAGCTGTCAGAATACGGCTGGATTAAATCCATGGTGTTTTAAGGTGGTCCCCAAACCCTGGGGGGTCAGGTCTCTGCTTTCATTCCACTCGCTTCTCAGATGCTGCAAAATGAAATAGGATTTGTCCTGGTTGCAGGGTCCCCCTGGCCTGAAAGGCGAGCAGGGTGACACCGTAGTGATCGACTATGACGGCCGAATCCTGGATGCTCTTAAGGTAAGCCCTGCTCCAAGGCCATGCTGAGTTCTGTGGGTTAATGGGGAAGGACAGGAGTTTATTTCACCTGGGGGCTGAGGATATTTAGGATGTACCAGGACAAACGGTAGCGAAACTCAAAGCTGGGAGCTCAGGCTGGGTACCAGGATGGTGGGATCCAGCTGTGGGATGTGAGTTAATATTCTACAGGCCAAAGCAGCCCCTGACACAGCCTGTGACATATGAGCAACTGATGCAGTGAGTGTGGGCAGCCAAATTACAGCTCATATGCTGCAGGTACTGGGCTGTTTATTCCCATGGCACTTTGTGGAGCTCTGGTTTTCACTCTGCATCCTCTGGAGTGGTTTTGTTTGCAGGCAGCGGTTGGGATGCAGGAGGCAGGGAAATGGTGCCTGAGCCCTAACCTGCCTGACCCAGCAGCACCCTGCCATTTTCATTATGATGGAAGAAGCTGAACAGAATCAATACAGTTATGTTAGAGACCCATTCTCATTGTTTTACAACAGGCTGCAGGGATACACAAAGTGATGGTAACTACGGTCTGCTAGGTGTCTGCATGCAGCTTTGTGAGTGGGGTTTGTGAATTGCAGTGGTTGGAGAGGCTCCATCAGACATCTGGAGATTTCATGCGTTGGGCCCAGCTCCTCTCCCGTGTTCTGCATGCAGAGATTGCCAAAGGACACATCACTGAACCTCACTAACATTGCTGTTCTCCTGGTGTTTGCGGTGTTTGTGCACTGACTTGTCCCATGGGCAGAGCTTTGCAAAGGCTTTCGGTGTGATTGAATGTCATGGCATTTGAGGGCGCAGTCATGGGAAAGGTGCTTGAGGACATGATGCTGGTTTGTTTTTCAGCTGAGGGAGAACATGAGGTTTTGCTGCTTGAGATAATTCACAAGTTCCAAGTTATGCTCCCAGCTCATCCAGGGATAATGTGCCATACTCATCATGCTCATCCCCATTTTGTTTGCTGCATTTCAGGGTTCGCCAGGTCCCCCAGGGCCACCGGGCCCCCAAGGCGCTCCAGGTCCAAAGGTGAGCCAATCTCGGCTGTGCACACAGTGTTTCCTACAGAGTGATGTGGTCATTAGCGGTTCTCCATGTAGCAAGTGTCTCCCAAGCCAAACCATTCTATGACTCTGTGAAGCATTCTTACCTCTGCTCCCCAGCCTGGCAATGGCAAACCCACAACAGCTGATACAAGTGAACAACTCGTTTCCTTGCAAAATGCTTCCCCGAGATGATTCTCTGATTCTGTTTACCATGGGCTCCCCTTTCTTTGTGTCTCTGCAGGGAGAGCTGGGCCTGCCAGGTCTGCCTGGGCTGGATGGTGAGAAGGTGCGTGAGACATGGATGGATCAAATGAGACCTTGCAGGAACCGAGTTAAAAAGGAGTTTACTGTGTGTCTGTGAGAGCTGTTGCTGTGAAAAGCAAATCCCAGCCTGCCAAGAGCAAGCTGTGCTTGTTCAGCTGCATCTCCTTGCATTAACCACCCTTTGCCTATGGCCCCATGCTCAGCTATGAGTGTGCAGATGCTGCTCATGGCCACATCTGCCAAGTTAGAGGGGCTCCTGTTATGAGTGGTTCATCAGACACATCAAACTCTGTTGTAAACCCTCCCAACCCTAAGTGGCTGCAGTCCCTGAGCTGGTGCTGCAGTATGGAGAGAAGCAGCAGAGAGGCTGTTTCTAAATGGTTTCTAAATGGTTTTCCTTTAAGTGAGTTGTTTTCTGTAAACTTCCAGGGTCCCAAAGGAGCAAAGGGTGACCAGGGCAGCGTGGGCATCACGGGACAGAAAGGAGAGACAGGAGAAATGGGCTTAGCGGGTCCACCGGTACGTCCCTCTCTGTCCCTCTACATCTGCTGCTTGGTTCTTCTATGTATTGGTGTCTGCCAGCGCTCAGGGGAAGGCAGGGTTTGCTGGTTTAAGCAGTGGCCTATACATTACTGCTGCACTGGAGGATGCGGGAGCTTTGAATTTCCTTTGCTAATGATGATAACAGCTTATTCAGAATGGGATCTAAGCCAGTAGTAAGAAGAAAATGCTTTCCTAAAGCCCCCTGGGGATGAACATGAGCTTTGCTGGAGTTTAGATGAAGAGAAGTGTGATTCTCTCTCTAGTTTTTGCGTTCCTGGGGGATGCAGCACATCAGTGCTCCGTTTCTATCCTTTAGGGAGCAGAAGGACCAAAAGGAGACAAAGGAGATAAAGGGGACACCGGGTCACCGTGTTTGCAGAACAACCATGTAAGATCTTGGCAACTTAAGGCCTATTCCACTATGTAGGGTGAGGGGAGGTTGGGGGGTGCAGGCTGGAGGTGCCAGTCCCACACCCATCCCCATAGTGAAGGGGAGCAAAACCCAACTGCAAGAACTTGTACTTTGCTACAAGTACCTCCAGATGTGTCTAAATGGGGTTTATCTGTGTGGGAAGAACGCTTTGCACGCCTGGCACTGCAAAGATGCTTTAGGTTTTGAATTAATGGTTGAGATATTGGATGCTGCTGTTGGAATTGTATTTTGTTCTGAAAACAAACGGGGCTCCTTGCAGTTTTATAGCACTGCAGCATGCTTTTTTCCCTATTAATGCCTTTTTCTTTTAAGCCAAAGTGGTGGGGTTTGATAGATTTTAGTGACATAAGAGCTCCAGTTTTGTTCTGCTGTTGGGGGGGTTAACCAAAAAGGCTGGTTCCCTCTGGTCTATGCACAAAGTGGCATCATTTTCCATTGCATCCATTCTGTGGCTGGCAGATACACTGGGTATCATGACTCACGCTTCTCATTCCAGAGGCCAGCTTGATTCATGTGCTTATTAAGATTCCTTTATTTATTAATACTACAAGCAGCTGTGATTAGCAGATATTTTGATTAAAGCTATTAAATCAGAGGGCACTAAATCATGATACTAGGTCCCATGAGTTTTCCATTCCCATATTATCTTGTTTCTGTGCCCCATTTACATGCTGTTTAATTCCCTTCTGCAGATCATACCTGAGCCTGGACCCCCTGGATTACCTGGCCCTATGGTAGGACTCTGGGAGGCACCTTGTGCAACTGAGCATCGCTGCAGATTCGTTATCACAAGTGATTAGTTCAGGAGGAGGGTGTTTTGCTCTGTGTAATCGCTGTGGGCTGCTGTGGATCTTGGATCAAAATCAGGGAGGAGCTGCAGCATTATGTTCTGTCTTTGGAAGCGCCTGATTTAGGAGAGTGCATCCGTGTTTATGGCACGCTTTGCAAATAACCAAGTTGTTCCTTGGAATGGGGAAAAGAGAAAACATTGTGATGGGAAAGCCTGTTCCCTACAATAGTGTCTGTAGTCCCATAAATTTACCCAAGTTGCTAAGTTTTGTGGCATCAACTGCAGTGGGAGAGGATGCGGGTAGTGATGGACATGCGGAGCAGTTTTGGTGCAGAGATAAGGTGTTTGGTACCTACGATGCTCCAGAAGGCTGAGGAGCTGTCAAGGGCATTGGAAAGGCCAGGACGTGCCAGGCTTGGAGGGCCATGGTGGCAGGATGCCACCCTCCAGAGCTTGCTGTCGCTTCATTCAGCACAGCTTATGTTGCAGAGCTTTATTGTCACAAAGTGCTCTTTTCCAGTTCCCTTTCCCCCTGATTTGACGTCAGAGTCTTTTGCCACCTGTCTGGAAAAGAAGTATTTGGCCATTGTCAGCCCATAATTTGAGCAAGAAATGGTTTGGGAAGCAGACTCTGGGGCTTGGTTCTGAAATCGTGTTTAGCTCAAACGCACCATTGTCTTTCCTGCAGGGTCCTCCAGGAATCCAGGGGCCTAAAGTAAGTCAATGAATGAAATGTCACCCACTGCTCCCCAGCTGCCAGTGCATTATTTACAGGCTCACAAAGGGCTGTCAGCTCTGGGGACTGATGTTTTTGTGCCAACACATCCCTTGGTTATGCTGTTGAGCAGTTTGACGTTGCAGCAAACAAGCCATTTCTCCTTCCAAACACATTTATGATCCTAAACCTCCTTCCAGCACAGCCCTGGGAGCCACTGGCACATGCAAATCAGGGCTTCCAAACCCACAGCATAAACCTGTATTTACAACTGTTTCCTTACATGATGCAGTCAAGAGGAAGGCATTAACAGCAGCACGGGTGTAAGCACCCCAGATATGTGGCAGGAGGTGGTGGATGCATGGGGTGGCAGAGCTGCCAGGTCATCCTGGTTGATGCCAATTCATTTCTGCAGGGCTTGGATGGTGCAAAGGGAGAAAAAGGTGACAGTGGTGAGAAGGGCGACCACGGCCACACTGGACCTGCTGTGAGTTGTTTTCCCGTGTCCCATTTCTGGCCATCAACAGAAACCTGTAAAGAGCTATCCCAATGCTGTGTTATCTCCTTTCTTCAAGGGTCTCCCGGGTGCTCCAGGGCTCATCGGTTTACCCGGTACCAAAGGAGAGAAGGTAACTATCAGTGTGGGAAAGGAATAGTGATGCTGTGGCGTAATCCTCAAAGAGGGGCTGTAAATTCCTTCCATAGTGGGTCCCACCAGAGCTGGGATTACCAGCACTACCCCAATGTGTGGTGACGGGCTCCCCTTCAACCCCAAGGGCTGTTGAGGAGCACTGTATTTCACTAACTGGGTATAAGCTTGCTGCAAAACCAAACTGGACGCAGCATGTCTTAACTTCTGTTTTTACCACTGCAGGGAAAGCCAGGGGAGCCAGGATTGGATGTGAGTATGGAAAACATTCACTGTGCTATGTAAAAACATGAACACCTGTGTAAAGGCCATCAAATTGCTTGAGATTATTAGAGAAGTATGTATCTAACCCTGTATAGACTGCTATCCATTAAACATGGTGCCCATGGAATCATGTCTGTAGGAAAGGGCTTAACTGAGACCAGTTGATGGATTATTCCATTGCACAGCAGTAACTGTTCAGCTAAAGATGCTGTGGGGGTTTCCCTTTCCAATTGAGAATACTTGTATTGGATTCAGTGAAATGAGACTCTCTAATAGCTGCAATGTTACTGCGGTATGGTAAAGCACCGGCTTTCATTAGAAATTGCCTGCATATGAAGTCATCAGGAAGAAAATATCATATTCTTCACCACGGGAGGACAGGTTGATTGCTGGAGATTGCTTATGTTGAACTGAGGAAGTTTGGTTTCACACACTAAACACGCCAACCTCTTTTCTTCCCCTTCTCCACCTAAAAATGGTTGTGACAGGGTTTCCCAGGTCTCAGAGGAGAGAAAGGAGAGCGAAGTGAAAGAGGCGAGAAGGTGAGTAGGTTCTGGCTGTAGAGATGCTCATGGGGCAGGATGATGCCCTTGCCCTGGGTGCTGGTTCTCTCTCCAGCCTGGCCATGTTTCTCAGGTCAGCCCTCTAAGTCCTTCTCTGTGCACAGTACTTGCCTGGTCCCAGCACAGGGCAGGACATCCAGTTAATTCCCACCCGTTGGGAAATGCTTTCTGCAATCCTGCCCCCCTGCAGCACAACCATTGTGGGGAAATGGAGCACCCTGACAGCTCCAGGTTGTAAAGAATTGCTAGTTTGGGTTTATAGACCTTGAAAATGGACCACAGTCAAAGGCTTTGTTCCAGGGATCCTCAAATAAAGGGATGCCCAGCCAGAGGCAGGAACTCATCTGAGCACAGGGCTGATGCTCCCACTGTCAGATACCAGCCTGGTTTCTAGCAGAAACCAGTCATTTGCTCATTCTGTTATCAAATTATCTATTCAAATATCTCCACCCAGCTTTAACTGAAGGTGTTCACAGTGATTTAACTGCTCAGGTGTGGTTATACTGGTGCAAACATCCCTACTGTGGGCGAGGGGTGGGATTCTGCAAGTGCTGTGTGACTTACAGCCAAGGTGTTTCCCCTCCTGTTCCTGATACCTTCGTGCTGTGCCAACAGGGTGAGCGAGGAATACCAGGCAGAAAAGGAGCCAAAGGGCAGAAGGGGGAACCAGGCCCCCCCGGGTTGGATCAGCCTTGCCCCGTGGTACGTCCTTTATTTCACTCATCCTAAGCACGCGTTGCCGGGATGGAAAAGGAGACGCGGGTTTGCAGCCAGGGAAAGGGAGGGAGGGCTCGGTTAGTTCTTTATTCTGCAGTAAATCAGAGCAGATGGTTATTGTTTTCTCACTTTTCCTAATGGTTTATCTGCACTGCTGGAAGCTCACTGCTCGCTCTAAGGCTCCTCACTGGCCAGATGGGAGCAAGCCACAGCAGTAAAAAGAAAGAATCTTTGTATAAAGACCTTCTTATTGTAGTCGGGAACAATGGGCTTCAGTAATGCTCTTCGGGAGATAGAGTGCCCTGGTGAAGCTGCTGGCCTGGCTTTTGAGTACAGTGGAAATCGGGGAATAACTCAGTGCAGTGGATGGAATTTGAAAGCAAGGTCGGCTCCATCCCTTCGTCTCCACAAACCGAGGGGTGAGCCTGGCTCGCACTGTTCTGTGTGGGGATGTGGTTGAGTTGGTGGCATCTTGGTGCTGCCAAAGGTAAGTGATGGATGAGCTGGAGCTCCCCAGGATGCCAAAAAGCACCTCTGTGAGAAGAGGCATCCCTGGCTCAGACCTGTCCCTTCTTGAACACACCCCGGTCCGCTGCCGAGCATGTGTGCACGGAGAGGCTTTCCAGGGAACTCCTGTGTGTTTGAGCCTAAGGAAGGTGCATCTCCCACGTCCACTTCCAGAACCTCTCATTCCTTTGACAGGGCCCAGAAAAAAACCTGTCTGGGTTTGTGACAAGTTACTTGGCCTGGTAAAATCTATCTCCTCCATCACTGCTTTTCACATGATGACTAAAACCAGAGAAATCCTTTCCCTAAAATGCTTTGAGGCTGCAGGATGAAAAGAGTGATTTTTATCAGTTGGAAACTACTTAAATCATAGAATCATATGGTCTAGATTGGAAGGGACCTTAAAGCTCATCCAGTTCAAACCCCCTGCCATGGGGCAGGGACACCTTCCACTGGAGCAGCTTGCTCCAAGCCTCATCCAACCTGGCCTTAAATGTAGCTGTTGGACCTGAGTTCAGAGGCATGTAATTCGTGGTGCCAGGTACCTGCTCCAAGAGGCTCCAAAACCCCGTTTCTTGTCTAAAAGTGACTTTTTCTCACCCTGTCAGCACAGTTTTGTCCATCAAAGCTGCTGTACAGCTCCACTATCCCAGCAAAAAGCTCCTCTAGTCACTATGCTTTATTTTGCTCTGAGATTGAATGTGAACTACAATTAATCTTATTGGTCCTGATGGATCGCCTTTCTTCCCTCAACATGTTGGATGATTTAACCCTCATCCTTTTCACTGCGCCGTTACAAATGTGAATCTCTGGTTCGTGTATAGAAGATCTTTCCCAGATGACAGGCTCTATGTGTCTGTGAATTCCCTGCCATAAAACCCCTCTGCTGACTTGCTGTGTCATCAGAAATAGAGGGGTAAAGTCCTGGAGTCTCAGTAACTCCCGTGTCCTTTCTCCCTCTCAACAAGCAGTTATGTTTTCAAACAGGCAGATCGCAGCATTGCAGGCTGCACAAGAGACCCAGGTTTACCAGGCCTGGATGGGGTGAGCGTGCCCTGCCCTTTGGTACAGTATCTGCTCTTTTGCCTCTTCTTGCATGGCTTGTGTGTGTTTCTGCTGTGGCCAAGCCCTGCTGCAAACAGTGAATCCCTCCAGCGAGAGGAAGGACATAAGGCAGCAGGGCTGGAACAAGATGTTTCACTTGGGCATTCAGGGAAGGATGCTGATGTGTTGTGCCGCCTTCCTCCTAGCTAGATAAGGAACGCAGGCAATGGGAGATCACATTAGGGGATGTTAGCCCTTTATGATAACAGTTAGTTCTGCTTTCCCTCAGCACCTATGGCCCAGTTTGGTTGACTTGGGAATCTGACTCCCAGCTAAGTTTTGAAAAGCTTTCCTGAAAGGAATGGCTATTTCTGCAGACGGGGTCACTGCTCTAGTGTTAAAGGGCATGTATGGTATCAGCATGCAGCTCAGGTTGAAAGGCAGTGGCTATGCAGTGAAGTTCGTGCTCTGCTCCCCATGAGAGCTCTGCACAACTAGCTGGAAGAGGTCATTGTTTTAGTTTCATTTTACTGACCATGGAAAATGCTGCATGTTCAATGATTTGCAGTTGTCTTCAGAGAAACAAAAGGGCAGTAAGCTGTCTCTTTCAAGAAGTTAAATTACTTTCGTATGTGTCAAAGAAACCAATTACTAGCAGCAGCCTGCTTCAACTCTTTGGATTTACTCCCTAAAGATGTTCTATTTACCAACTATCTCCCATCTTAACTATATAGAAACCTATCTGTACTGAAGACATTGTAAACTGCAGTAGGTGATTTCTCCAATATGTAACCTACTATATGATTAGTTAGTAAAGCGCTTGCATGTCTTCCTGCTTACATACATGAGGGTTAGTTGCATGTTGGTTCCGGGAGAGTCATCTTTGTTCTCCACCCCACTGTATGGTGGAGGCTTGCTGGGTTCTCAGTGATGCTTTCAGTCCAGCAGCATGAGCCTTACACACAGGTTGCAAAGCTCTTTTGAAGCTGACAAAGTCATTCTGGAAGCACTCAAGTGCAGCATGGTAGAAAGGTGTGGACTTCTGTGATGGCCACAAGTATATTGAGTGCAAGGGAGGGAGAGAAAGCCCAGGGCAGATATCAACCCTGTGCCCATTGGCATCAGGATGTGCTTTAACAGGTCAGGACCTTTCTAGGTCAAATTACTGCTCTGCACCTTGTACCCTTCACCCCCGACACCTATGATAAATGTACAAGCTGCACTACTTACGACCCAAATATGACTGGTATCAGCAGAAAAATGCGTGTGTGCACTCTAATGTTACAGGAAAGCACGTGCAAATAACTCAACCTGTTACACTCAGAGTATTGAGAGGGTAACCTTACTCACTGCATCTGTTTTATTGGGCATAGGCTATTTTACATATAAAATCAATACAGAATACAAAAAATGTGATGACTGACATTTACAGTAAAAAATGTAAAAATGCATTTTTGACCTGTATTTGCACTGGCAGTTCTCTCCGCTGCGCACGCATCCTCGTGGCTTCCACCCCTGGGTAACTTGGAGGTGGCTCTGAGGGCAGGGTCAGTGCATGTGTGCTCTCTGTAGCTCTACATGCAGAAATTCATGCAACCAGAGATCCAAGAGCCTTAAAAAAATCCAGCATCAGAAAAGGCAGCTCAAGTCAGCTAAAGTATCTTGAAAGAGTTGGTCACACATAGTCCGTTCCTCTTCTAAGGGGCTCCTTCTTTTCAGTGTTTCCCTCCTGATAATTAAGCTCTTCTGGCTTTGATTTCTGTATGTTTCTTGTATCTCCATCAGAATAAGACAAATAGTTTCACTCCTTTTGCATAGTCCACTTATTTCAATAGTTTCCATAGCCAGTGGTCATAGTCATGACCATTTCCATAGTCATTTCAATCAGTTCAGCAAGATTTCTTAAAGGAACTAAGTACTGCAGGATCAAATTTAACACAATAAGGCTATCATCCAGAAAAGAAATTACATCACTGCCCCAAACTAAAAAGTTCATATTAACAAAAAACCAAATTTCCACATCATGCTTTCCATAGATGTCTGATTGCAAACCCCACTATTTCATAAAGCAGATTATGAAGGTAAGTTACTGTGCTTCCAAAGTTCTGTATGTGTTCACATATTCCTTTCTGTTTGAAGGAAAAAGCAAGTGTAGGTTGGGTCTTTTTTACCCTGCGGTGTATTCAGTTTTGTGCGGTGACACATGGGTTACACTGCCTGCATAGTTATTTCTGTGCATATAAGTAAATGGGTTTTGCATGGTAATTAATGGTGCTGCTAAACCTTTCATGGTGAAGACTGAGCTTCAGGTTTTGGCATCTTGACACCTGAGTCACTGTCAATGGAAACTCAATCTGTACTCTCAATTTTGCAGGGACCAGATGGACTGCCAGTAGCAGGATGTTGGCATAAGGTACAGTACTAATAATGGTAAAGCCTTGAGCAGGTCCTGAGTAATTTTGTTTGCTGCATGGTGATCGTTTGCACTGCTGCACATCCTTTAAGCACCATGTTGTGTGCTTGGCAGACGTATGTCATGCCCTGGAAGAGGCAAGATTCCATCTAGCTTCATGTCTTGTTCCCCACAGCTGTAGGCTGGTGTTAGGAACCCAAAATGACATATCATTCTTGTTAATATTGTGGGTAACAATGCCTTTTTTCAGGCTTGCTCAGGCTAGGCTTTTATTACGGGCCAGGCAGTTTAGGAGCCACTTATATGAAGACTGCAGCACTGCAAAATGTGCTGGTGTGACTTAGCCCGTACCCTCTAGCTGAGACTTTTACAGGGGATTAACTCTTTGTTGCAGAGTTACAAAACATTTATTTCCAAACAAAGACTTTTCTGCCATTGTAATCATAATCCACCCATCACTACATGGCTTCAGTACTCAGCTCAGTGAATCCGGATGCGGGTGGGGTGGTCAGGGAGTTCGTACCATTTCACACAGCCACAACAGCCAGAGGTTGCAAGTATAAAGGCAGAATGAGGAGACATGTTTCCCTGTAAGATGAGGGCTTGATCCAGACTTGTACGATGCTGCAACCTCATTCTCCAGCAAAGGTAGGGCAGTGAAGCTGAGTGGAATCACTATCCCAGTTTCAAACATGTGGTATATATGGACACAGTTTGAGTTAATAGCAAGCATGTTACTAACTGGATGCAAACCCTGGGTTAGAATTGAGCACACCCTTAGCATATAAAAGTTTTTAATTCTGTGGCAAGCCATTTGCATGTAAAGTTAATATTAGAAGAAATCTGAATGCCAATCCTCATAATACTAACAATGAGATTACTAAGTGTAATGAATGGAGCATTTCTCTGATTAGAATGTTTTTCTGTGTGTTCTTTTCCAGTGATCTCTAAGCATGAAGCACAGTATGTAAATAATGTGATATATTTGGATCTTTTTAATTTTTGTATAAAAAAAGGAAAAAAAAAACTTTCAACAGTAATATATTGACCTTTTTTTATACTGGATTCTGTCATTTCTGGACTCTGAAAATATTGTAAAGTTCCCAAACCCATAAGATAATGCATGGTAACATCAGGATTTAATACAGGTACCACTGACAGTAGCTGGGAATGAACAGTGTTCCTTGCTGTGTTGCTGTGTGAACTAATACTACTGGACAGTGTGTTGCCTCGTGTGCCTTATCACATGAAAGAGGGAGAGATCCCCGTCCTCATTTGCCTCTCAACTCTGTACTTGCATTGCACATGCACATTAAAAGGGTGAAAAAACCTGGCTGAAAACAAAGAAGAAAAAAAGGCTGCAGCCCTAAAAATGCAAGAGAAGCTGCTGTGTATCATCTGGTCAACCAAAAGGACATGCAACTTCAGAGGAAACAAAGCCAAGCTCCACCCATTGCTACCTACCTGCTGTCGGTGGGATGGAAATAGCAATTCTTTGGCTAAACAGAACCACCTCGACTACCTGTGGTTATTTCCACCACTATCAAGAAAAGCTTGCTTTTATTAAGAGGAAGCACCTCTGGGTCCTGTCCTGGGTCTGTGACTGAAGATGTGCCAGCACTCTGTTACTGCAGAACCCGAATTCCTCAAGAACCCTTCACTGCAGGATTCCAAACCACAAAAACCCAGCGATACTTTCAGTGTAAGGAGCTGGAGGACAGGGAGGGCTCTGTTTTATTCTGTTCTTAGACAACAGAGCACATTATGTTGCTTTTGGGGCTCCCCAAACATGGGAAGTTGGAGTATTTAACTGGTTTGGTTTGTAGGGTTCATTTGCATTTGATTTTTCTTGGTTCACATGGTTTTAATTGTAAACTCAGTAACTCTGCACATCCCCCTTGGTCTCTTTCTTTAGGTTACCTTGTCTCAGGCACATCCCATGCAGAGCAGGGTAATGAATGAAAAGAGGATTATCTGCATATAGCATAAATGAGACCCAATTAAAAATGTGCCAACTATTGCACTGTTCATTTTTAAAGATGTTGTAAAAAAGAGATTGTGCAGTGAAGAGCCAGCCATAAAAAGTTATTTCAGGGAAGAAAATAGCTTACAGCAGAGTCTGTTCAGCTTACAATGAAGATCAAGAAGCAATTAGATTCCTTTAAAGGGAGGAGACACTTTCTATTAACAACTTTTTAAACTGAATAGGGAAAGATGTACAAATATCCGTCCAATGGATAGAAGCTAAAGCTACACAAAAATCAAATACAGACAGACATGGCTTTTTAATGGTGAGACTGGTTAATCCTCACCAGACCAGTGATGTAATCCTAATCACTTTAATGCCTTTTTGACTTAATAGCTCATTTCTGGAGGAAATACTTTAGCCCAATACAAGTTGCTAGGCTCTGTGTGAGTTTCAGGGTGAAATTAAGGGCCCGATCATGGTATCAGGGCTCTTTGTGGCCTGGATTTTAGAGAATACAGAAGCGGAGTAATTTCTGGTGCACTGAGTAGAGCCAAACCCTCTGTTAGATCCTTGTTCTGCTGCATCTCTTATGGAGCTGCTGCCAGAGAGGACATGAAGGATGCAACCATCCAGGGACAATCTGTCTGCACAAGGTGATCCAGCGCTAATGGAGTTCTTGCTCTATGTTCTAAAGAGCAGCAGGAACATGTTCAGTGCTCCATGCAGTGACGTTTGACTGATGTCTGTGAGTTCTTATCTGTGCCTGGGTCCTATGTGTCTTTGAATGCCTTTAAGTCATCTGGG
Source organism: Psittacus erithacus (assembly GCA_009867235.2). Taxonomy (NCBI): domain Eukaryota; kingdom Metazoa; phylum Chordata; class Aves; order Psittaciformes; family Psittacidae; genus Psittacus; species Psittacus erithacus. Next base: position 70,721 of record WYDI02005801.1, read on the forward strand.
AACATCTGTTATTTGCTGGTAAATGCTGAAAAGGCCATCTAGATTGGTAGATGTGGACATAAAAGACTTATGGCTGTAGGCAGTGAACTTCTGTTACCTGTCTTTGTTACCCTCTTAGGGTCTACACCTACACATTGTTTGCTTTGTGGCTGTACTCTGCATCTTTACCAGTTACTGATCATTTTCTTGGCCACCGTATAGATGAATTCCATGTAAATTCAGATCAACTAACAAATCAAGAAACAAGAATTATGTAACTCAAAACAGCAATGAAAATGCATTTTATTTACTTCCATTTCATGTTGTCAGCTATCACTTTTGGTGTTGGGGTTTTTTAAAGGCATCAGGAGCAGCTGAACGAGCTCCCACTGTCTTTTAGTGCTTTTGAAAAACCCCCTCACTGTCCCAAATTAAAGCTAAAAATCTTTTTCGGTGGAAGGTTGAAGGCAAATCTCTCATTGATGTCACCGGGAAGAAGATCTGTAATTGTTCCCTTAATGTACAGTTGCTCTTCCCATCTTCCCCCAGTCATCTCCAAACTAAAAGCAATTCACTATTCCAAACCACGCTGTGGGCTTCTACACTCAAATTCCTGCACGTGTCCTGTTGCTGGAACCTCTATGGGTATCAATGAGAGTTCAGTCCCCAGAATGACTGCAGAAAGCACAAGAATCTGGAAGTATCCACAAACAATCTACAATGCAGATAGAAAAGTCTTGTTTTACATACGCTGGCAAAAACTAAACAGCTTTCTATCTAGCTCCTACTTGAAGAAGTTTGATATCACTGAAGCTACAAGACAAGCTAACCTCCAAAGCTTATGAAATTATATTAAAATTTATATTTTCTCTGAGGAAATACCCCGAAGTCCTATTATCTTCAGGTAAACAAGTCAGTATTCCGTCTTCAACTTGTGGAATATCCAGTGCTTGTAGGCATCAACTGTGACCACTGCCAGGCCTGCAAAACATTGATACAGAATACCAGAATAGTGCTTTACCTATTGCTGTTACTGCTCTGCGTGGCAGCCGTCCCCCTCCCAGCACAGAGCCTCCTCTGCAGCCACAGAACCCAAGACATTTGTTTGTAACAGAGGAATAGAACCCGTTTTGCATCAACTGAACCTAACTGGGGGGTTAAGGGGTTACAGCCTGACCACTCGCTGCGTTTCCCTGCCAGTCAAGGAGGAAGCTCCTAGTACAGGGCTGCTTCTGGTGTTCCTACCCCTCAGTGCTATCACCTCAGCTGACAAACCTTTTAGTGATCATCCTAGAAAATTCCCAGGAAAATGCCCTCTCTGCATTGGTTTGTTCTGCATCCCAAACCTGCTGAGTCCAGCACAGGGGAGATCCATCTATACACCTGCAGCAACACTGGTGTTCAAGATGTCTGACTGCACGCATACACATCACAGTCTGTGTGCAGTAGCTTCTCTGGACTTCTGGGACTTCTGCCACTGTCATTTCCATCATGAATGCTGGCAGGTATGGATCCTGCTGTACACAACACCCATTGCCACTCCAGCTACGAGGGACTAACCAGAAGATCTCTGAGGATCTCATGATGATATTTCTACTCTAGCAACCCTTCCCATTGTGAACGCAGCTGAGCCCTGTGGAAAGCAGAGCTCCTGGAAACAGAACAAGGTACAAGGGGTTTTGCTGTGATCTGCACTCAAAAGTCCTTTCCATCTCTCAGCTAAGATTGGTGCGTTTGGCCTTTATATTCTGACTCTTCTGAGTGTTCCTTACTAATTGTATCGTGCACATCAACAGACTGCATTAGAGGAATTGCTGACTTCTGTACCGATTGCACAGTCTAAGAGGAGATCTGTTTAGACTACATGTGCCTTTCACGCACGCACGTATTTAGAAGAGTAGCTTGTTCAGTCATGATCTTATTGGGAAGAGTTAAAAAAAGATGTGCTTTGCTCAGCAAATCCATGCCAGATCAGTTGACTGCTTTTTTCCTTCCATATGAAAATGTTTATGTGGGTCTTTCTGAATACTTTTGACTTTGCAAATAGCTCATGAAGATAAATTTTACTCGTAGGTAGTACCGGCAGGCTCAGTCACACTCAGTGATTAAATCAGCCTCTTAAAAGCATTTTTCCCCCCCAGGACACCTTTATTCCCCCTGCTCTGGTTTGAAAGAATGTAAGCTTGTTTTACAGGAATTCAGAAATACAGCTGTGTTGCCACTAGATGTCAGCAGCAGTAAAGATGATAGACAGGGAGACTGCTAATAATGCTTGTGAAATATAGGTCAGTCTGCGACTGAGCAATTGATTTATCTTTGTCACTAAAGTATATGTTACCTTCATAACAACAGGTATTTTGGGTAACACACTTTAAGTTACTGATCTTGGGGGAATCTGAAGCCCAGCCAAATTGGTGTTTTATCTTTGTTTTCTAGTTTACAAACCCAAATTCCTCAGTCTAATTTAACTGACCATGAAAGCATGGTGGTTGCCATTATGTTAAGGATAACCATGCCTGCCTGTGCCCAGGAGCAGAGGACAAGCGGCTTTCTCTAAAGCTTGTTCTATTTAAAATTGCAGCTAACAACCATCTTTCCAGTTACTATCAACACCCTCTAACATCCTGTAGCCCCATCAGTTTTGGAAGCAGAGTTCCCAAACTGAATCCCGAGGGCACAAAAACTCACTTGAAACCTCCAAAAAGGTTTTGATCTACAAAGCTCTGCGTACATGGCAAATGCATTACGTGACTAACTCCAGAGCTGCTGCTGGCTGGTCCCAGTGCTGCGGGAGACGTGATGCTGTTCCCAAGTGTCAGCATGGGGAATGCTCCCTAAAGCTTTTGAGGGGAAGGGAACATGAGCAAATAACCTCTGTGTCTGTAACTCCAGTGCTGAAAATGCGCTGGCAGCTTGATCTGGCCTGGGCTGATGGGGCAGGTGAGATTTGCAGCTGAATGGTACGCTTGGCCATGGAGTTCAGGAATATTTCTCTGGGCTATGAAATAGGTGGCAGAGAAAACACGGTCTGACTCCAAGCTGAAACTGTTTCCAAGCCTTAATGTACCGGGATTTTAGTTAAAAAACAAATCAAGATATTGCCATATGCTTTGTTTTATTCTCTGGGGGTGCTGCCTGTTTTGTACACACTGCTGCTACACCTGCTGTATATATAATGGTGATGACATTATTTCCAGATAGATTTTTCTCCTGTGTACTTAAAGTAAGACTTGTTTCTTCTAATGGTAAGAGACTTCCTGATGTGTTTTCTTGTTAGGAAACCAATAGGTGAAATGTTTAGGTGAGCTTTTGTCTTCTGTAATTTCATAGTTACAGAATTTCAATGTTCATGTAATTCAGCATATAAAATCTTTAAGCAAAGCAGTGAAAACGCATATGAGGTTTCAGCAGTTGAAGACATGCTATCAATCAATGACAAAAAAGCAATCCATGGAGAATGACACAGGCCATTACCCGTGGTTTGGAGGTTGTCAGAGTAACCCACAACCCAGGAAGCCTGTTTGTGATGACCAAGGCTTTCACATCAGAAAGCCTGTGCTCTGGTTTCCCTCCTTTCTTCTCTTCCCCCCATGTGCAAAGCTCAGTGTCCCGTTTCAGCTGCTGTAACCAAGCACAACTGTGCTGGCTGCAGTAGTGAACTAGATGTATACCAGCAGAGATTTCAGTCTGCAGTATTTACTATTGCACCAGCCTACAGCTCTGAGTGAGCCCATGAGTTTTTGTATACAGCATATGGTTCTGCAGTCAGCAAAATAGAGCAGACTCTTGGGCCACAATACAGAGCTCACCCATCTGTAATGCACAGCTTAATTAAAACAGTAAGATGCCAGAAATTTCCAGCTTTATCATAAGGGTAAATAACCATCCTTAGTCAATGTAACTGTGCTTTATTAGCCTGTACGTTTAATATGTGTTATAAAGGAGTGTTAACAGCTTAGGTTTCCTGGCCACTGAATACTGATTTAATGCTGCCCTCTGCAGGAGATATTTTTTTAAGAGAGAAACACATTTTATACTACAGGACAAATTCAACGCAGATTTAATGTTGTGACACTGTCCCTTAATGGACAGCACACACAGGGGTGGGCGCACCTTTTGCAGAACTACATGGTTTGAAAAGGCATCTGTAAAACAGGAGTGTATAGACAGAAACTTTAATCTATTTTTCTAAATCTGGTGTTTCTTTCTTGGGAAATACCATCATATTCTCATGTGTTGGGGTTTTCTTAGTCCCACTGTTGCAATAACAAGGGTTATACAAATAAAATCTATCTGTAGTACTAGATTACCCATCAAGTTTCCACTTTCAAAGTACAGAAGCTTTGAATTATGTTCTTTAAAGACAACAAATTTATATTTAAGATATGCAAAAATATAGTAACAAATGATAGAAATATAAACATTGAAATGTCCCCAAACCACTTATCCTGAACAAACACTGTAGGTATCTGACTGAATTCAAATCAGTGAGTTTGGCTCCAAGTCACACTAGCATAGCAAGAAGCATCCTCAATAGGTGTCCAAGGGTGGAATAAAAACCTCTGTACTGCTTCAGTTCATTTGAAGCTCCTAAGTTTTTACCTGTTAAGTATCTGCTGACATAACTCAGTAGCACAGCCAACCTTCCAGTTGTTTAACCAGGAAGATTTTAAAGTTGAGGGGTGAAGCATCCGGATATACATCAAGAGGCCTGAGATGCTTTAACCTGCCAAGGCAATCTCTATAATGACTGACCCTGGCAACCTTATAGGACAGCCCAGTCCCACTGTCATTTACCTGCCTTCTAACTGTCCGTGACTGCAATCCCGTAATTAATAGTTTGAAATACTTCACAGCTCCACTCTGGGGAATCTATTGCAGACTGAAGCAAACCAGTGAGCAAAAAATCCATTTCCTAAACTTCATTTTCCTTTACTATTATTTGTATTTTAAGCTAAAAATTACTTCCTAGTATTGTCATGTCCCCAAGTGAACTACTGCAACTTTTCCATATGGTTATGGTATCATTAGATGGCACAACAAAAAGACATGTCTGTTGTGTAATCTGCAGCTAAAGTAAGTGCTGAAAACCTGTCACTTAGAAAAGAATGGAAGAAGGACTTTAATAGATTGTGCGACTCTATAGTGCTATAGAGAGCCTAGGGGAAAACCACAGGAAAGCTGGGAAACATGAGTTTTTCAATGCATAAGAAGTGGCATTACTGACAACAGAGTGGAGTAAGAACATTTGTGGTTTTCCTACATCTCGGGACAACAATCTGTCCCTGTTCCATGAATTCTGTAGAAGTTGCTTCATAGTTGTGTGGCTCTGTGGAACAGGCAGTTCACTTGTGTGTCAGTGTGGGATTTCTTATGGAATGTAGATAGTAATGAATAGAAAAGTTACAATGGAGATGTCCCAAGTATCTGTAAATGACACTAATACTACTTGCTGCTTTTTTTATATGCTGTTAAGCACTGTGTTGTATTCTTCGCTTTGAAAAGTGTGTTTTACATGAATTCATTAAGTATCGGTGAGGAGAGCACATCAAACTTGCGTTTCTGCATCTACATTAAAGAACTAGGACCTGCCTTTGCAAAGCACTCAGGTTACCCACTGAACTGCCAAATTAAGCAGGAGAGGTAGTAAACTGTCATCAGCTAGAATGAGAGGTGTAGTCCTGTTGTGTTTGCTGGTTAGTTCCATAGAGGGAGTGCAGCTTTATGGACCGCTTAATAACCTAGCAACTTTTTGTGTTACTGTTTGGGGTTCTTTTCTTGTACCTTAAAAAAACCACCCAATATGATGAATGTTCAGCACAAAACACTGCAGTCAAAACTTGACAATTATTTGTTCTGTTGCATTAAATTCCTTTGGATGTTTTAAACCTAGCATTTCTGTAACAATATAATGAAACTGTACTGCTGGTATCTAAAATCTAAATGAAAATGTAACTTGTTTGTATACAGCTTAGAGAAATACATGCAATGTGTGCTTTTATCTGTATTTGTTTTGAAATGATGCTGATAGGGCTTAATCCTCTACCATGTTATGCAAGTGTCCCTTATTTATGGGAGTGGTTGCATCACTCCAGTAAGGCTGTTCAGAGGAGAAAGGGCTATTTGTGTGTGTGCAGTTTGGACACCTTGTGAAAATTGGTTTTGTTTTGAATGTATTTACATGGTATTTTATACAAAGTTGACTAAATCTCCGTAAAATGTATCACCTTTAAAAGAAGAAATATATATAGATATTAAGAATACAGAAAATGTACTTAACATCTCTATTTGCAAACTCTTGTGATTTTCTTAATCATGTTATGTGCCATGAGAAGTATTCTATTTACTCATTTCTATGGGGAACAACTACTTTAAAAATGAAGGCATTAATAACAGTATTTCTTAGCCATTGTTTTAACATGTTAAAATGGTATTAATTAGTACTGCATTGTGTATTTCTAGTTTAAAGCTGTAATGGACAGTACATGAATTAGCTTGAAACCTCCAAAAATGTTTTCTCTTGTGCTTTCTGTAATAAAAGGCTATGTTTTAAAGAATGGTCTCTGTACAGATTGCTTTTCCAGTTGTGTGAATATGTATAATGAACTCTGCATTTGTAACCAAGAGTACACTTTCCAAATTGTAAATGGTCAGGTTGTTATTATAAATAGCTACTAAATATCTTAACCAGACAAGAGTTCAAATAAAGATTAACAGTCATTCTTAACTCTTGCTGCACTGTCTTTTGTTACTTAAAACCTGACTTTTAAGCAAAGCCTGTTTGACTTCCTAAGTTCAATCTAACTTTAACTGCACAGCAATTTGGGTTTGGGTTCTCCGTATTACACTAAGTTTAAATTGCTCCTGTGTTTATCAAATAACTGCAACTAGAGAAAATTATTGGTGGCTATACTTAGTCAGCAACACAGTCTGCCAAGCGTGTAGTTTTAAAGGGTTTGCTCCATTTTCTGGAGTCATATTAACAGATGTTGTCAGTTTAAAACAAAAGAATGTGAACATGGACTTGGAAGGAAAACAGAAATCCAGCATCTTTTAAAACGGAGCTTATTAAGTTTCTAAACTCAGTTATGGGATACAAGACCCTCAGTGGCAGGGGACTCAACCCATCCCAGAATGTCAATTCTGGTTCTTTATCTTTATTCCTATTTCCCAAACAAACAGCAACAGAGAAATTATTATTCTAATCTTATGATAGCATTTCCTCTTTTAATCCTAACTATTTCCTGTTCTAGGACTGGCTCTAAAGTAGTTAGTCAAGTCTTGCCTGTATGTCACAGAGTACATGGGTGACATGGTTTAATGTGAGGTGTCCCTGCCCATGGCAGGGGGTTGGAACTAGATTATCTTAAGGTCCTTTCCAACCCTAACTATTCTAAGATTCTACAACACTGTCAATGATTTGGTTTCACTTTTACTTAGTTTACTTCAACAATTACTACAGTTGTCACACCTCAGCTACCACCTCAAATTATTTCCAACTGTAAAAGAAACTTTATCATTCTGTAAGTATTTCTAGAGAGAGAATGTTATGATATAGCTGTAATAATGATCCTCAAGAGCCCAGAGAAATGCGTTACTTCCTCTGAGGTGCTTGGGAGCCGGGGCTGTAAATCCACCACGCAGTGCCGCAACACCCTGTGGTCCAGTTTCTACACAAGCTGCCTTGCAGGACCCCAGTGGTTGCAGCTTCTCCCCTGTTTGTGCTATGGGACCTCGGAGGCAAAGTCACCTGATGCTGTAACTGAAGAGTCCAACCTCGCAGCCGGCGGAGCCTCAGCACCTGGTGAGTTCCCGAGCCCCTGCTCTCCCCTCCCTGCGCAATCAGCCTGCCCCAAGCTGCGGCTGGGATGCCACCGGGGCGCGGCTGTGCGCCCAGGGCTGGCCGCCGCGATAAGCCAGCTCACGGTCACCGCGCTGACGCCCTGCCACGGCAGCACTCGGCGCGGCCCGCAGGGGGCGCCGCGGGGCGGGCCGAGCTCCGCCCCAGCCCGGGCCCCGCCAGCAGAGGAGGCTCCGCTTCGGGCCGGGCCCAGCCGAAGCCCCGATCGCGGTCATGAGGCCGAAGCCGCGCTCCCGGGACGAGACCCTGGCCCTGCGGCGGCGGCTCGTCGGGTAAGTGCTGCCGGGGGCAGCGCGGCACCGCCGGGTGCGCGGCTCGCTCCCTGACGTGGCTGCAGGGCCCGGCCCGGTCCGCTGCTCCCGGCCTCCCGCACGGCAGCGGCGAGCACGACAGCTCCGAGCCCACCGGGACTGCGCCCGCGGTGAAGCGACCGAGCTCCGGTTAGGGTTAACCCAGCAGCATGGCGGGGGCAGCCGGCGCGGTAAGCGTGCTAAGGCTGATGGCTCTGGTGTAACTAACAGCGATTAGCACTTCTTAGGGAGGGAGGGGTCACGGAACTGAAGGAGAACACTGGCGTGGTATCTAACGTGCCTGGTTGAACATTAACCTGCTGAGAAAGCAGCTCCCGGGAGCAGACCTGAGGCTGAACCTACCCAGCGCTACATCCTGGACTCCGGAAAACTTTCCATTACACCAAAACCGTGATACATTAACAACGTGTCTGCCCAGCGTGATGGACTGAAGCACAAGACTCTATTATAAGCTTCTAATTGCTTACATTGCTTCAGCAGACCTCAAGAATTTGGTTGTGTGAACCTCTACCAGGAGCGGCAGCAGAACTGTTGTATGTAACTGGGAATGCTTTCATATTGCGCCTTATGCATTCCAAACCAAAGCTATTTCAATCTCTATGTATTTTATGAATCCAGAAATTGGGCTGCAAGTAAATGCTGGAATTAGAATTGTGCCAACTGCACAAACCTGAAGAACACCACTCTGTGTATTTCATCTTTTCCTCACCGATTTGCCCTGGCACCAGAACAAAGTCCTGGCCTTTCTATGTGCTTCCTTAGCGTCTGCTCAACAGTCACGAAAAGCTCACAAAACCCCAACTGTTCCACCATTCCACTGCCAGCTGACACAGACAGCATAGGAATTCCTGTACAGGAGGGACAGGGAAGCAGTTTCTCATTTTGTCCTTGTCTTTTGGTGTTCATTTGACCCGACTTTGTATTTATGGTCACATTATTGTATTTTTGTATAAGCAGTCTTTTACTACACAAAGCATGAACATTTGACATAGCTCCTTAAGAGTCAAATCTCTGCAACTCAGGCAGACACGTGGTTCAGTTTTGGCTGGCAACTTATTTAAGAAGTGAAACAAAACACACACTGAATAGATTCAACCTTATAAAAGCACTCAAGGTTTCAGGTAAGGTTAGTGAAGTTTTATACAGAGGCAACAATCTCAGCAACACACTACTCAGGAAGTCAGGACCTGGGCAAGTATGTAATAAACAATCACAAGGTAAGAGACGCCAACAAGGGTTTCAAGGCATGAAGGGCAAACAGCATAGACCATAAGGAACCACAGGTAAGACTGGATGAAACTACAGAGGTAGGTGCCAAGTGCTGTGGCTGAATTCCTAGTGAAGGTTTTGCAGTTCTGGAGCCTGTTTTTCCCTGTAAGTCTCACACAATGTAACTTTAGGAGCCAGAATCAGGATGACAAACTGGGGCAACATCTCTCCCTTCATTAACTGACTGAACTGCAAATACTACCACTGGAATAAACTATGCAACTTCTGGACTTCACTAAGACTTATTTTCCTTCCTGATTCCACAGCTCTTCCTGCAAGCTGTTCTTCTCTAACGATCCTGTGAAGATCGTCAAGGCAAAAGGCCAGTATATGTACGATGAGAATGGAAGACAATACCTTGACTGCATCAACAATGTTGCTCATGGTAAGTTCAAAGTCGTGTTGTTTAAAAACACGTTTTTCTAAGCAGAACAAGGAACAATCAGTTCTTTTTACCAGTACTGCATTGTGTTGGGGGAAGGTTTGTTTAAATAGGATAAGGGGGAGAAACCTTTTCAGAGCCTATAGTCCGGGAAATCACAGCTCACAGATGACTTTCTGAGTGTGCCAATGTGCTTTCCAGACTCACTTCCTGTTCTGACTTCCTAGAGATGTGCTTGGCCAAAATTTACAGCGTTTTTCCATAAAAGCTCCAGCAAAGCACCCAACTGTAACACTAACAGCTTGACATTCTGTTGGGTTAAGTTACTGCTAAGCAGTCACAGGACCACTGTTCAGTGCAGTACCTTAACTGTGCATTAGGAAGTAGCTGCTACTTCACTATTGTATTTGAAATAGCTGATGGTCAGTGTTGTCACTAACACCACAGCACGGCTAATAATCCTTTGATGGTAAAGCTCATCTACACATTATCAAACCCCTACATTATGTAAATGCTTAGATCCAAATATCAAAATTAGACACTATTTGTTCTAGTATATCAATTTCCAGCCATCGACTACAAACCTTAAAGTACAGTATCAGGCAAATCCAAACGTTCTGAGGGAGGCTAAAAAAAGCCCTTTTAGAGGAAGCTTACAACGTGTGCTAACACTGGCTTCTGCTGACAGCATTATTAATGCCTCACTGATACCTCTGTACTATTAGAGAAATATAAGCATTAAGTTAATATGAGAATGAATATCATGGGTGACCCGGAGTAAGTGTCAAACCATTCTAACACACTCTCTTGCAGTTGGACATTGTCACCCTGCTATAGTGAAAGCAGCCCATGAACAAAGTCAACTGTTAAATACCAATTCCCGTTATCTTCACGACAACTTGGTCGACTATGCAGAGAGACTTTCAAAAACACTGCCTGGGAAGTTATGCACCTTCTATTTTCTGAATTCTGGGTAAGTTGGCTATGTTAGAATTGATTCCTTGTTCTTCCCAGGTGTATATAGACAAGTACAATACTCACTTATCAACAGCACTATCTGGTACAAATGGCTATATGCTGACAAAAGCTGTGGTTTGGGAGTTTTGTGTTTTCAGAAACTGTGGTTGGTCCTTTTTAGAATGTCAGTGACTCTAAAGCTTACATTTAGTAAGCTCTCTATCAGGAAACTAAACTAGTGCTTCATTTAAGAAGCGTTTCATTCTGTTTGATGTTTTATAATCCAATGCCTTATAATGTAAACGTTTACTGTATTACCTTCTGGTCCGACTTGTCTTCTGAACTGGGAATTACTTCTAGCAGCAATGCATATTTCTGCTGGGGGGCAGATATTCCCAACCAACCTACAGCTAGAAACAACTCTTTTTCTATAGTTCCTGTACCCCAGCTTTTTAAGATGGATTCTGTTCTGGTGAACAATCCTGTCTAATTAGTGCTGACTTACTAGGCGGTCTGTGAGCAACATGCATAGAGTTCTGTCTGTTCTTTGCAGACACAAACAGCATTGCAAGGGGGGGTTAGAATTTCCAAATTCAGACATCCACAATAAGACACTTACTGACTTCTTCAATTGTAGATCTGAAGCAAATGATCTTGCCCTAAGACTGGCACGACAGTACACAAAACATGAGGATGTTATAGTTTTAGACCAGTAAGTATACTGACAGTTTTATCTACCGTGGGGTACAAGGCTCAGTTTTGGTCTGTGGTCACAGCATTCCTGAAACCTGCTGTAGCAGGAAGACTGTCACCAGGAAGTTAAGGGATGTAATTTTCCTCTCTGTTCAGTATTTGCAAGACCAGCCCTGAGGTTGGGTTCTCTAGTCCATAACAGACACTGACATACTGGAAGGTGGCCAGTAGTGGCCTGCCACAATGGGTAGGGAGCCACAGGCTTGAAAGGTTAAGAAAATAGGGTTTGTGCAGCTGTGAGAGATGTTTAGAGAGAGATCTTACTGCTGCTACCACTCCATAGTGGGAAGGAGCAGAAAAATGGAGCCAGACCTGAAGACGCATGGTGACAGGAAAAAAAAACCAACTGATGTAAGTTGAAATCTGAAGGCACTCTGACAAGACAGTGCAATAAAATCTTTTGCCATGAAGGCAGTAAAACATTAGACTAGAATGCAAAGGGAGACTGGAAACTAATCCTTGGAGAATACTCAGAAGTAGGGCAGGCATGTCCCTTCCAGTCCTGCAATCCTTTAATAGTGCTTATGACTTAACACTGCTGTGATTCTAGTCACCAGTCCAGGCAAACCACTGCCAAGGGGTAATGTGCCTCTGCATCTCTTATATTCAGTACACAAAGAAATCTAACTAGCACTAAAGCTTACTGACAGAAACTGCAGAGCTGTTCTCATCTTAAGTGATTGTACTCCCAAATGAGAGCCTAGCTACTCTTGAGCTATCACGAATGCTAATCCTAAAGAACATTTTGGTAACTGAGGAAATTACTCTTTAGTTCTGCTAATTGTTTTTTAAGTGCTTACCATGGACATCTGACATCCCTGATTGACATAAGCCCATATAAATTCAGAAATCTAGAAGGACAGAAGGAATGGGTCCATGTGGTATGTACTTCACACTATAATTACCAACTACTTGTCAATTTAATGAAGTCTTATTTACAATATACTGAATATAGGATACTGTTCCTTTGCACAGGCTCCTGTTCCAGACACATATAGAGGACTTTACAGAGAAGACCATGAAGATTCAGTAACAGCCTACGCTAATGAAGTGAAAAATATTATTGAGCAAGCGCAGAAGAGAGGCAGAAAGGTAAGAAGTGATTTCCTTAACCATTTGTCTTGCCTTAGACCTGAGCACAGCTGCCTGCCAATGCCATTCAGGATTATTGAGCCAAGTGGCCCAGACTTGTCAAAGAGGAAAGATCACATAATAATGCAAGAACCATCTAATGCCAAAGAGCTTGCTGTTAATACAGTTTCCACAACTTTCTGTATTGTGGCCATGCTACTTCTCATTTCAGATTGCTGCATTTTTTGCCGAGTCTCTGCCAAGTGTGGGTGGTCAAATCATTCCACCAGCAGGGTATTTTCAGAAGGCTGCAGAGTAAGTGGTCATTCATTATCTTTTGAAATTTAACATACTTGCAAACTATAGATAAGAGAATTTCTCTGCCTGCTGTAGCATACAACTTGATAGACAGGAAATAGCCTGTGTCTTCATGTTAGAAGGCAAACTTTGCATGGCAACGATCTGCTTTTAAATACATTATATAGAATATAGGCCTGTACAAGTTTGTTTCCACATAAGTTTGCAAAGTAATGCTGTCTGCGTGTTCTTAAACAGCAAATACTATGCTCTTTTTGCTCTAAGAGACAATAAAATCTCTTATGTTACAGGCATGTGCACAAGGCAGGAGGTGTATTTATTGCTGATGAAATTCAAGTTGGCTTTGGCAGGGTTGGCAAGCACTTTTGGGCTTTCCAGCTGCAGGGAGAAGACTTTGTACCTGATATTGTCACTATGGGGAAACCAATAGGAAATGGGCACCCTATTGCCTGTGTAGCAACAACAAAAGAAATTGCAGAAGCATTTGCAGCCACGGGAGTTGAGTATTTTAATACAGTAAGTTGCCCAAACTCTCCTTCTCTACAGCAGTCTTAAGTATTAAAATGATATAATCATGCAGTTTTTATTAATCTTTATCACTCAGTTACTGTTTATATCATTTGTATCTTTCTAGTACATAGCCTTCTATTTACTGGCTCCATCTGCTAAAAATGGCAGTATGCTCATACATCACTGAGGCCACACTCTCAGTGACACTTGCGTCTTTTTTCCCTTTCCATGCTATGTGCGTTCCTTTCCTGAGCTCAGTTTGGAGGAAACCCTGTTTCATGTGCAATTGGATTAGCTGTGTTAGATGTGATTGAGAAGGAGCACCTTCAGGCTCATGCCACAGAAGTAGGCAACTTTCTGACGGAGCTACTTAAGGAGCAGAAAATGAAGCATCCCATCATTGGTGATGTCAGGTATCAGCACCTTATTTACAGTTTTCAGTTGCTTTTTTCTTTGGTTCACACTCAAACTGATGTGGTTTTAAGATATTCATTAAATCAGTGTTTTCAGAAAAAATCCAACAGGCTGCTGTACATCAGATTAAAACCAACTTGAAGCTTATCAAAAGCCTGATCTACTTTGCCACTCCAGGCCAGTACTGCTTTATTGATGTATTACTTGCTAAAGGAACTCACTTTCCTGTTTGAACTCTTACTTCAAGTGCACAAAGAACAGAATTAATGAGCTGGATAGAAAATACGCTCAGCATCATGTCCTGCACTGCCATTCTGGGCAGATAAAAGTCTGTGCTGTATCACTACATTTCTTCAAAACAGCAATATCCTTTCTGTCACTGGCTAAACATCAGGTAATTCTCATGCAGTAAAGGTCTGGTCTCACAAAAATCTTTTAGTTCACATACACTTCCCTTCCTTTGACACAGATTTGACTATTTTTATTTCCTTTAAAGGGGTTCTGGCTTATTCATTGGAGTGGACTTAATCAAGGATCAAGCAGAAAGGACCCCAGCCACAGCAGAAGCAGAGTATCTAATAACAAGGTACAAAGGACAATGGTGTACAAATGGTGGACAAATGTGTAGTTCCACCATGTGCAAGGCAAGCACACAATAACAAAGTAATCTTGCCACTCAATAGTTAAAATATAGCCAACTGGCTGAAAAAAACAAACCAGTCAGTGCAGAAGGGCATTGTCTGGACAGCCACATGCTGATGCTGAGTTTTTCTGAACTACATGCAAAGGCAAACATAACTCCTTGCTATTTTCCTTCCAGACTTAAGGAAGAATACATTCTACTGAGTACAGATGGACCAGGAAGAAACGTGCTTAAATTCAAGCCCCCAATGTGCTTCAATAAGGAGGATGCAAGATTTGTTGTGGACACAATTGACAAGCTACTAACAGGTAGTACAGATCAAAACTGCTTTATAGAGGGTTGCTGTTGGACTGCCTTAAAGTCAATGCTGAGCCTGCTTTTCAGAGGTGCTAAAATGGCCAAGATGATAGATACTGAGCACATAGGAAAATTAATCTTAGTCAATCCAAGTGTAGCCTTCACTTCTGAATTATTCTGGTTTAAAGTTATCTATCAAAACTATTCACTCTACAGATGCACATACCTTTTAAAATAGCTTTGCCTCTGTGCATTTGACACCTGGGGTTTTAGACAACTTCTGCACACTCAGTATTAACTAAGTTAGAAACAAGTTTTTGCACTGTCATGAGTTTGCTAAATTGTTGCTGCTTCTCTCTCCAGCAATGGAAAAAGAAGATCTGAACCAACAGCAAACATCCACTGGTGCTACCTGAGCAGGTATTTACCTATTAATCTTTTACTCTTTAAAAGCCAAGGTTCCTAGATACAACTTCACAAGCATTGTCACTGACAGTAGACTTAAGAACAAGCATCCTTGGAGCTGTTTTAACTTGAAGTTAGTTTGCAGGAATTTATGGCAATCCAGAAGCACAGACCAGACTTGTGTACATCTGGAACTCAGTCTGACACTTCTACACACATAGTTCATACTCATTTGTTTGTAAGCTAGGTCCACCATGTCCCAGAAAAGCTTACAACCAGAGCATGCTGTGCTTGTCTGGGGAGCTTTAAGAGTGACTGGGTTTAAACCCTGGCATGCAAATGACATGCACATCAAGATGAAAAAACAGCTTTTATGCTGCTCAGTGCCTCAAGTCTCTAGGCAGAAGCTGCTCCAGCTGCATAATTACTTCTCAGCAAGTCTCCCCTTAACTGCCTTTGACATCAGGAGCACTGTACATTCTGCATGCCACAGTCTGGGAACCTCTACTTATGCTAACAGCTTTATGAAGAGCAATAGAAACAGTACTTTTAACACTACAGCTCCTGTTTTACTTAACATGTGACTTGAAATAGTATTGCCTTCTGTTCTCTTGAGCATTTCTGACTACTTCATAGGATCATTTCACATACATGGCTGTTACCTCATGCTTAAGCATCAATTTACCTCTATACTGACAAGTCTGTGGGTATCAGCAAGACATGAGTCTTGTCAAATCTTCCAAACCCCGTAGGTCTTAATATCTGTTGAGGTCCCTCTATAGCTTGCTTACAGAGAACATCTACCTGCAATTCATTCTGCCACGCACTCATGAGCACAGTGTACACGTTTCCAGTTAACACCTCACTAACAACACACTTTAGTAGAAGTGCTTCAACGTACTCTAAAAGGCAACCAACAGTGTTTAAATCAAGTGCCCTGCAGAACTCTAGGTACCTAGATGAGAATGTACCCTTGTGTATTGTAATCAATGGCCTCAACCACCACACTAGATTCACAGTGCCATGACCCTGAGCTAAGGAGAAACATGTTTTTAGTTCATTATAATATTAGTATAGCAGGCACAAGAAAAATGTGTTAATATTTTATTTAGCAAGTTAATGGAAAGACATACAGCTGATGGTACTACTTATTCTTGAGAACAGAAAGATAACAGTGCCAGTTTAACTTAAGAGACCTAATGACTTTATGTACTTGTCTGCAACCTAAACTAAGCACAAAAAAATGCTTTTATTTTCTACAGGAAACCCAGAAAACAAAAAGCCTCTTACTTAAGTACAGTACTAGTAGGACACTTACATGTAATGTAAGCAAGATGAGGCAATGACCGAGTTATTTAATGATGCTTTTACCAAAACATTTTCTTTCCATAGGTTTCAAACAATGTTCAAGATCATCTACTAAGAAACACTATTCTACTATAATTATATGCACATTTAACCTTCATCCTAGCGTGTCTTAAACCAGATAAGTTACCTTTAACTTTGTTATTTTCAGTTATCTTGTTATTAGTAAAAACTTCAGGAGAAATAAATTTTGCAAGAGCTTGTTTCAACTCTGGCAGAAGTGTGGAATTGGCTTTTATTTAAACCAGCATATCTAAAAGTGATTCTAAAGGAATGTATTTCTAGTAGCTGCTATAAACTATATACTCTAAATTCATGCTCTTTCAGGTTATGACTTTTGCAAATGAAGATGAGCCAATGGGTTCTCTCTTTAAATCTGCTGCTACCTATGCAAACACCATTCTAGCTGCCAGTACACCCAGTCCTGCCCAGGCTCCTCTATCCAGTTTCAGAACAAGGTCCTTAACAACACTATATTCAACAGTCTCAGTGACAAGATTAAGTCATAAACTTCAGACTCAAATCCATAATATCAAATGCACGAGGAACAGACAGGGCCATGGCTCCCAAACCAGTTCTTACAAAATACTGTGTCCTCAAGAAATCTCCAAGATTGGTAAATTAAAAGTTCATTACAGCCATAAGCAACAACCCTGTGTACAAGCCCTTGCTTTCACCAGACATATTACATGTTGTGTCACAAACTTTTCAGGCAAAGGATATAAGGAAAGCCAGCTTTGCATTTAAGTACCAGTATCCTCAATTTCTGCTTAAGGCCACATCAGCTGCCAAGGAAGCATCACCTGAGAACATACTTCCTTCCAACAACAGAGTAACAGTCAGCTGACAGACTATTGCTAATACACTGCAGCAGTATGGGCGTGATACTATGCACATTCCCCATTGGAGGGCAAACTGTTTGCTAGAAAAACAGTCTGCTACCCCTTATTTCATAAGAAAACAAGTTTAAAGTATGCAATAGAGTAAAGCATTTCAATTTTACATCCTAAGACAGTAATACTTCTTAATACTGTGCTCCTTTCTTTCAGTTATATGCAAGTTTATTTGCTATTTGGGCATTAGATTGCATACTCCAGCTGTAAAGGTGTCATATCAACTGTCAGATTTAACATCTGATTCATTTTGTTTATATTCCAGATTTCCACTTAACACCAGGAAAGTCTTACAGACTTGTAAAAGTCTTAACTGTACAGTAAATTTTTCTTTCCAAGGACAGCCAGCAGGGAGCAGCATATTTTAGTCCGTACAGGAATAGCTGCATCCCTGTTTAAAGAAAAAAGGCCCTGAAAAGGTCACTAGTAACATCTGTTTGTGCCTTGTCTTAGTGTCTTGGTTTGATTCCATTTCTGGTTCCCATTTATTCAAATAGAATATATGGTAAGAAAAAAAACTGTCAGTTTTAGCTTTAAAAAGATCAAATTGATTACTTAAAGATTAGCAGTTTACTTTGTGCAGCAGTACTTGCTACTTATAAATCTGATATTAGGAGAATTCTGCAGCCAGAGAGGCAAATCACATCATAGTTATTGCCTTAAAATAGTAGTAAACTAGTCAAAAAAGGAGAGTGTATTTAGAGCTGGTCACTCATCTTTTTCTGAAAGAGATGTTTTGTTGTTTTTCTACCCATGACTTTAGTGGAAGTTCTTTTAGCATTTTATGATACAGAAAAAGGCTGCAGATACTCAGACTTTGCATTGGTAATTTAATGTCTAACCTGTCTTTCAAGGCAGGTTATTGTACAACATGCAATTAAGAACTTGTAGAAGTCGCAAACTCGGGGCAGTGAACATGAAGGAAGTGCAGCCAGCTGCTTGCACAGCTCAACTTCCTCCTGCAATGCTGTCTGGACTCTTAAGCCCAACCTGAAACCTACACCTCTGGCTCCTCCTAGTAGAGGCCTACAACGCAGACACTAAACACAGTTATGCTAAGCCTCTGTGCTTGTCTAGAGCATCAGCTGCCAGCACAGCCTCCACAACACCTGGGGCTTTCCACCTCAGTTCTCTTCTATAACCTCCAGGCAGAAGTGACTGCAGTTTTCAGCTGCCACTTAACTTCAAGTGAGTGCAACTACCAATACAGCCTTCTAGTTTTAAGATTAAAAACATTTCAGCACAACTCTTCATCTATCAAGGTACTGCCATGAACTAAGTTCTGGGACAGGATGCTGGCATTTTGCTAATACATAAGCTGAAGAATGGCACAAGACACTAGATTACGCCTTTTTTATTTCAAAAGCTAGGATAGCTTCAATATCCATGTCATGGTGAATCAGAACACATGTAAAATACCTTACAATACATTAGATTCCAAAAAGGTACCAAAAAGTACAGTAAAATTAACACTTCCATTACAGGAAATGTATGACACAAAAACAATACAAAATAAAAAGGTGGAAAGTGACACTGGTTCCCTAAGATGCATCTCATTCTGTACAACTGGAGTAATGCAGAGTCCATAGTTAACTCCACGAGGCAGTCCCTAGATGCAGAGCTGCAGCTTTAAGCAGACCCTCAAAATCAGTTTCAGTTTAACCTATTAATAAAATCATTAATTAATATCTTCAGCAAGGCTGAAATTTACACACCACACTATCTAGACAACTAGTTATCTTTAAGTATTAAACATGTAAAACATTTCCAGGGAGCTCTTCCAAGTAAGATGCACATTTAACAGGCCATAGAAATTTATTGTAAAGTTAAATTTGGTACAGAACTGAAGTATCCGTCTACAGCATTGTATACAAAACCTATGAAGTCATTTTCCAAAAGAGACCATGCCACTGCATACCTGAATAAGTTTGATCAATATGGCTTGTAGTTATTCTGATGACCACCACGTCTTGGTGTCTTCCCATAATTTGCACTGCCTTGACCTATGAATAAGAGAACAAATGCATTAAACTGCTAATTAGTTATGCTTGCTTATACCCAATACAGTTCTCTTTACTTACTGTAATCATAGCCTGGTCCATATCCATAATACCCATATCCTGAATAATCATAGCCTCCATAGCCACCATAACCTTGCTGATAGCCGTATCCTTGATTCCCATAACCCTGGTTCCAGTAATTGCCATAACCTTGATTCCAATTTTGACTTTGAGCTATAGAAGGGAAAACCATCCACAAAATCCCATTTTAGTACACACAACTTATTTAGAATGTGTCCATACTAAAGTAGTGCGTGTGGTACTTACCGCCGCCTCTTCCGCCTCTGCCTCTTCCTCCATAGCTACCTCTTCCTCCACCACTACTGAACTGTTGCTGCTGGTAAACTTCTTTTGGCTGTGCTACCTTAATCTCACACTGAAAAGGAGAAATAGGAATGAGTGTGTATGCTGTTCTTATAGCAGCAGCACCCAACCTAACCAGCTAGGAAAGCCAGAGGTTACGCTGGAGGCAAAGGAGCTTGCTGTACTCCCCATCACATGAGCAGGACAAACCCAGAAGCATCTGATCTATTGTGCCACCCTGGCAAAGGTAAGTCACTGGCTGACAGACAAAGCAGGCCACTGCTTTCAGAGTATTTTATACCATCTATTTCCTACTATCAGCTTCCCCATGGAAGAGAAAGGTAAGTCATTACTGGCCATACAAAGCAGGCCATTGCTTTCAGAGTGTTTTAATACTGCCTATTCTCTTCTATCAAGTCCCCCATGGAAGAGGTGCTAAGGCCACCTCAGCATTGCTACTGCTCCTGTAGAAGCCACAAGGCTTTCCACTATCCCAGCACAACCTCCAAGACAAGGCTGTTGCTGTTGGACCACTTCACCCGAGCTGTACTGAATAAACCAGGCTCTGAGAAATGCACAAGAACAGTTTTCCTGGAAATCTTTGTATATGCTGAGCATCTGTGCTGGACTACACTACATCTACCAGACAAACTTGAAATCATTACTTCTCAAATACTAAGAACAGAACTGACACAGAATGGTTGCCCAGAGAAGCTGTGGCTGCCCCATCCCTGGCAGTGTTCAAAGCCAGGCTGGACAGAGCTTGGAGCAACCTGCTCTAGCAGAGGGTGTCCCTGCCTGTGGCAAGGGGTCGGAACGGGATGAGCTTTAAGGTCCTTTCCAGCCCAAACCAGCCTGGGATTTACAATGACATTTCCAAGACAGGTTCCCAAGCTGCAGTTCTAACTGTCAGCCAGCTTCCTAGTTCCTGAATCTGCCCAGGCTGAGATGAAAACTACTGCTGCTGTGAAACGAACAGCTCCCTGTGATAGCACCCTAGCAAGCCTGGCTTGGAATTCTTCACCGCAGCTTTAAGGTAACCTGTTCTTTCTATTATCACTGTAACACAAGCCACAGTTATGAGATACAGATGTGTTTTCCACTCTCTTGGCACATGAGCATTCACCTGTCCTGAAAACAAGCTGCTTTTTTTTAACAGTTACCAGCGCGTTAGGTTTGCCAAAGTCTGTGCTGTGTGAAGACCATTAAGTGCAGTCTAAGTCACTGTCTCAGTATGACCAGATCTAGTAGGGCTTTCAAGTTCATGGTCACTGACGATGGAGCAAGGGAAAAGGGACATCTCCAGCCAGCACACATCATTTGCCTCCAGTCCTCTTATTAGCTTGACACACGAGTCTCTATTAGCTAGTCCCACACAAAAGCAGCCGGCTGTTCAGAGCATCTCACACCACATTTACTGTAGTTCACATTATCAGCTGACCAGGTACAAGGTGCCATAAACATGTTTACTCTGCATCCTTGTATCTGGTTTACCTGACATGGTTTTGGTAACAGTGAGGGGCTTCTGAGAGAAGACACCAGAATGTACCCCCATGTCAGACAGAGCCAGTTTCGGCCAACTGCTTACAAAGTTAGTGTCTGTAAGCCTTGAATTTAAGCAAGTGCTTTATGCACAGATATACATCTGTTCAAATGGCTTATACTTCTAGACTGATACATAAATAAAGTCACTTTTTCCACATGTACTTAATGAATGCAGTTAGATACTTTACATACAAAAGCTCCTAGAACATAGCAAGTATTAAAGCCACAAGTATTGGCAAGAGAACCTTGATAGCCTCTGTGACTGAATTTAGGGCAAAACACCCCTGTATGGGGCAAACGGTCCTTATCGTAATTTTGGTACCTTAAGATCAGGGGTCTACAAAATCCTTTTCGTATTACAGATCCAGTGGTATTTACACGTCATAACTTGGGCAAAAATTTGCAAGTCAAGATTTCTACCTTGCTTCCACTGACGTTATGGAATTTCTTCTCCAAAACCTTCTTCACTGGATCTTCTTCCTTGAAAGTGATGAAGACAAACCCCCTCCTCTTGTTGGTCTTTGGATCCATTGGAAGTTCAATTGCTTCAATCTGAAGACATGAAATACTGTTTTCAGACTTGTATTTTAGCACAACAATTAAGTACATGGCATTTGCGACAGTAAAACTTTTAAGTTTCATACCTATGGATATTACGCAACACCAAAGTTGCAATGTTCTGTCTATATAAAACATTTATTTTCAGACCAGAAGTTTCAATTTTGCAGCTTTTAAAACCAATTTTAACTTCTGATAAAATGTTTTAAGACAAGGGTGTCTGATGAGCAATGGAAGCATCCAGATTCCTTGGTATCAAGATGGGAAACCTCTGGATCACTTACAGAAGCCTTAACACATTGGAAGTTAATCTGCCACTTGCAAATTATTAGTAAACTAAACAGGAACTGGAGACTGGATGTTTCGGTGTTTAGTAAGATAACCTTACACACCTCTCCAAACTCTCCAAAGTATTCCCTGATTTTTTCTTCTGTGGCTTCTGGGTTCAGTCCACCAACAAATATTTTCTTCACTGGATCCTTTTTCATTGCCATGGCCTTCTTGGGGTCAATTAGTCGTCCATCTAGCCTGTGTTCTTTCTGTTCCAGAACCTGAAAGATAGTTTGGTATGATTAACTCAAGTTGAAAAGCTTCCCCTAAAAGTTAAGAATCTGAAATATGAAGCTTTAATTCACCTTTTCGACACTCCCAGGTTCTTTGAAGAGAATAAATCCAAAGCCTCTGGATCTTCCTGTGTTAGGGTCCATCTTTATTGTACAGTCAGTCACCTCACCAAATTTGGTGAAGTAATCTTTCAAGTCTTTTTTGCTTGTATCCCAGCTGAGGCCACCAACAAACATCTTCCTGAAATTTCAAAGAGAGAAAAGCTGTTTAGAGTCAGGAAGTACTACAGAAAAGCACATGCAGCAAGATGCTCAGAGTGGTACACACCTCAGCAGCCTTGTCAGAAACAGGACCAACTGTTGAAAGTTACATTTCTGCACCTTGCCAAAAACTAGTGATACTATGAGAGTGCACGAAGGTGGGTGTGCGTCCTCCTTTATGAGAAAATGACACAGTGCACCCTGAGGTTTGTTGCAGGCAACAAAGAACAGGAAAAATTGCCCAAAATATTTCTTGCCAGTAACTTCCATTCTTTCACCAGTATTCTGTTACTTGCATCAAAGCAGTATTTTCAAGTACTGCCAACTCAATTTCTGAAAGGACCTAGCATCATTCCGACTATTTTGAAAGCATTCACAATAGAATAAGGCACCAAAAGCAAAATACTTGAGCTCTTCTAGGATTTGGACAAATGGTGGTAAAAGTTTTAGTCCTAACAACCACCTGCAAGATTTAAAGCAGGCATCTGTGGCCTCCAAGAACAGTCACATAAAGCAGAAGGGACTTTGGACCTGCCTGAAATACTATGTTTTGCACTTCTTCCTGCTTAGTTATGAACCTAGTTCTATCATCGCAGTACTTCTGCAGTATCTCAATTGTTAGTCTTTACTCTCATGAGGGGCCAATACAGTACTTCCCTGCCCACCTTCCCCCTCAAAATATCTTCTAAAGCAGCTCAAAGAACTAAACACTAGTGAAGTGCAATACATAAGTGAAGTTAACAAAACTTAGCAAGGCACTTTTCAAATGCTTCACTTCAAATTAGAACATTAATAACATAGCTGTATCTTCTATTTTCAGAGTTTCCAAGGTAACAAACTAAGCCTTTAAAAGCATTCCAGCCTTTTTACTCAACTATAGACTTATAGATTAAAGCAGTTTGTCGTTACTCTGCTTAGAAGCAACCTAGATTTGGCATTAGACACCAGTAGCACTTTAGAAACTAGCCTATGTTTAAAAAAAAAAAAAGGGGGGGTTGGTGTTTATGTGTAACTGATTTCTGAGAACCACTATCCATTTATGTTCAAAAGGCAACATCAGAAAAACACCTACGTGGTTGCTTGAGGTTTCTTTGCCTTTTTTCCCCCTCAAACTGAATGAAACCATATAACCGTACACTTTGTAGTCTAATCAAGCTGTGCACGTTTAACTGTCAAGTGCAGCATAAAACATAAGGTGCAAGTTAAGTCTGTGTGCTTCTTGAGCTGTTACAACAGAGAAAGGCCATACAAAGTTTACTAAGCCTTTCCATAACAGGTGAAAGAAAGGTAACTTGACAGATTCCTTCTCATCACATCAGCTTGCTTTCTGACCAAGCACTGCTCCTATAATGGGTAAAGCCCAACAGTGGCTTTCTATTCTCTGTTATTATTGACTACGCTTACAGAATGATCAAGAGAAATACAACAGTTGTGGGGTGACAAGAATTTGTCTGGAGGCAGCTTTAGCAGCTTTACACCATCAGGTTGGGCTTGTGATACACACAGAGATATTGCCACATGCAAAATTCACCTCTTACCACAGCAATAAATATTACACTTCATAATTTACAGTCCTTTGTTTTGTAATTGGAATGATTGATACCTACATGTATTTAAATAACACAACACAGACCCTTTGAAATTAAGACCAAATTCCTAGCATTTGGTTTGGCCTGCAGGGGCCATATAGACTGGACACTTGCACTCTTAACATGTAGTTTCTCTTTTCTTCCAGAGCATATTAGTGCAGCTAAATCAACACACATTTCAGCTCTTAACAAAATACTCAAGAGAGCTCAGAGTGCTGACATTAGCCTTGGACAGCACATGCCTTTGTGGTTGAAATGGTCACCTCCTATGCAGGAAACAGTACTGCCCACTTTTCAGGGCAGAACACAAAAAGATAAACAGAATTGGCACACAGCTTAAAAGTTTGTTTCTCAATCCTTCTAGTGTCTGCAAAAGGTACATCCGGCCCTAGCTTATAGGAAACTTGTGCAAGTTTTATTCCTTCCCTTACAGCCAAAATCTATTACACTACTGTGGCTTCAGCTTCCTGTTGAACCTGAGCGATCTGACCCGCTGGTTCATAGCCCTTGGATAACAAAGGCAGTTCCAATTAAATACGTGAGGTAGCTTGCACAACAAAGACCCCCTTGACAAACAGGCAGGTGATTTTCAAGCCAAGCACATACACTCACGAACTGACCAACTAGAGTAGGAAAGAATACACAAGGATGCCTCTACCAAAACACAGCAAAGCAACACTGACTCCTCCAGGAATTGCTTGCCAGAGGTAAACCGTTTTCTGACAATGCTGCAAAGAAGTACACCAAAATAGCTCCTGCTGATTTATATACACCGTGCGTCGTCTCAATCATGTAATTTTTCCCTTCACTCCTTCCAAAAACACTCAGCTTATCCCAACTGGTTTCCAAAGCCAGGATTGGGCTTTTTATACGCATCACACACAACATTCACACCGACGCCGGCACCGATAAGCCATGCAATCTCCATAAAGTTTGAACCAGCACACCACCACCCGCCTCCCCGACAGAAAGCAACTCCTTCCATCCGCTCCTTTCGTTAAAAAGGGAAAGGCAGAGGAAAACGCGGGAGGCGACGCGAGCGGAGGTAAATTCCCTTCCATTTTACAGCGTGAGACGGCAACAAACCCGCTCCCCGCCCCTCCCCCAGCCACCACATGGCGCCAACAAAAGGCAGCTCCAGAACAAAGGAAGCGCTGGTGCTGCAGGGATGCCGGCTCACCGCCCGCCGATCCCTCCGCAGCGGGGCCGCCCGCCTCGCTTCCGCTCCCAACCAAGGGCCCCGCCGGGGCCTAGCGGCCGCGCTCCGCCGCCGCACATGGCGCCCGGGGGGGGAAGCGGGGAGGCGCGGCCTGCTCCCGCCTCAACGCGCCGAGGGCGGCGCGGCGCTTACCCCGCATCCTCCTCGTTCTTGCTGGCGTTGATCTGGTCGCCTTCCGCTCCATTCTGGCTGGCAGCCGTCCCCGCTGTTCCTGCCGCCGGTCCAGCTCCCGCTGCCGCCGTTCCCCCCGTCGCTGCTGCCGCCGCCGCCGAGCCCGCCGTCGCCGCCGCCGGAGCCCCGCCGGTTTCGGCCTGCTGCTCTCCAGCGTTCTCGGCCGCTTCGTGCCCGTTCTGGGTGGCACCGGCCGCCAACTGCTGCTCCGCTTCGGACATGCTGCCCCGTCCGCAGAGGCGAGAAGGACGACAGGCGCCTGCAAGAGAGGAGGGCGGCCCGCGGGTCAGCCAGGAGCTCCCCCCACCGCGCCGGTCTGATCCGGTCCGGTCCCGCCCCTCCCCTTTCCGGGGCCATCCCGTCCTTACTCACTTTAAAACCCGCTCGCAGTAAAATCCGGTCCGGCCGGGATCGGTTTAAAACCCCCTCTCGCACAAGGGGCTGACACCCGTCCCCGCGGCGCTCGGCTGCTCCGCACCGGCCGCGCCGCCGCCTCCTCCCCTCAGACACGTACTCTCCAGCCCGGAGCCTTAACGCGTGGCCGCCTTTATACCGCCGGAGCCTCAGCCACACGGCAATAAGCTGCTTCCTCGTTGGTGAACGCAGCCTATCTGTCACGTCGTTCGGCGCTTCCTACTGGCTCTGCCGCGGGAGGTGGGCGGGATGAGGCGAATGGCGGCCCGCGGGACTGGGCTGAGGGAAGGCGAGGTGCGCGGAGGTCGTGGTACCGGCCGTTGTGGGGAGGAGCAGCGCGGCCCTCGGGCCCTTGCCACCGGGCAGCCCCGCCTCGGCAGCCGCCGTGCCTTGTCCCCGTGTGGTGGGCGCTGTATCGCCCCGCTGAACGTTACCGTCCCCATGAGGCGCTTCACGAACACCACACCCGTGACAGGGGGGAAGCACAACCGGTGAGGTGCAGCGCCTGGGTTATAGCCGGAGTCTGCCGCGCTACCGCGGTTCAGTCCCGCTGCACCACGGCCCGGCCCTACGGGTCCCGCGCGGTGAAGTTGTGGAAACACGGCTATGAGTTGAGCGCGGTGTTTACTTGCAGTGGTTCAGCTCAAGGTGCGGTATGTACACTGAGTCAGGTTTACTTAATGTTTCCAGCTCTGCTGGTTTTGCAACCGAGAGGGCCAGAATTTTGTTAGTTTTTAATGGAAATGTAGGTTTGGATATTACATAACTCCGGAGCTGGTGCCCTGTGTGTGCCAAGGCCTTAATTCCTTTTGCCTACAGATACATGAGCCTTGTTGGCAAAGTTGTGCGTGAAGAGTGCAGAAAGCGACTGCTTGTAATCATACTTTGAATTCTCATACAGTATGTGTTCCTAATACCCTCTTTGGCCATGTCAAAGGCACAGAGTTTGGCTTTTTGACAGCCAGCCAGCCAAAGCTCACTGACACATCCTGAAAGTTAAGCCTTTTGCTTGTGGGCAAAAAGTAACCATTATTACCTGTGTGGTAATGAATATATGTGGTTGCTTGCTCCACCCTCTGTCAAATATCTCCTCTGGCTCAACTTCCATATTTCATCTGCTATTACAAGTTAGAAAGGGTGCACATAGCTACTTGTGAATAAAAATAAAGTGGCAGTACATTTTGTTGTCAAGTCTAGGCCTAGGATCCAGGCTGGCCTTCAGTGAGCCACGTTTAGAGCACTCTTATCTTTTCCAGGATTCATTTGCTGAAGTAGGAACTTGGTCAAACAGGGGACTTGAGGTTTGGTTTTGTAAGCTTTGTAGCACTACAGTAAGCAGAGCGTTAAAGATGAGCATTAAAAGCAACAGGATAACGGTCTGAACCTCCCTTCTTTCTTTAATAAAACATTTCATTGCTTCAGGACCCTAAGGCAGAGCTCTGAAGGGGAAGTGGGGAGAAAAACAGAAATTGTTCTTAGTATTAGGAGGTGGTGTAAAAAATAGCCCATCAATACAATAGCCAATTTCAAACCACTCTCAGTGCTTGCCACAAGCGCCACTTTATCTGGTCCAAGCTGAGCTTTCTGCTTTGATACCCATGCACATGAGCACTAAGACTTGCATTGTATTTGTTACTGGAATTACAACTAATTCTCTTACAATACCTGGATTTTAAATCCTCATCCGTAAGGGCTATTTGCTTCTGTAAATCTTCCCCCACACCACATTTTCACTGCTCACAAGTAAAAAACTATTATACCAGTTTAAGTGCTCAACAATACATGAGCCTGGTGTGACACGTGATCTATCAATCAGATGCTCTATCCATAATGGATATTAATTTGAAAATAATCCTGCACACTTTCAGCCCAAGCTACAGTAGTGCAGAACTTTAGAGATGCTTATCTCAGCCTGGTCTGCTGACAGGGACAGGGTATGCTATGAACAAGCTCTACAACCAGCTTTTCAGGCTAATGTATGAGGTCAGGTCTAGTAAAGCCAGTACAAACAATACCTAACCAGTACACCTGATAATTGTAATATCTGCAGGATAAGATATATATATTCCTGATAAAGATACTCATCTTTATGAGGATGTATTTTAAATTGTTTTTCTTGTATTGAAGTTTAAATAAAATGTTAAAGGCAAAGGAATTTTTCTAAGGTAGTCTTTAGCCTAATTTATACCATCTCAGAGGAACTTACCCCACGTCCAGCGAGAGAACTTGTGATATTTTAGGCAGCTTTGGCTGAAACTATAAACCTATCATGTCTGTACCAAAAAAGTAGTTTGTAATAAAAAACAACTGAGCTACCGCCTGTCAGCTGCCCGTATTCATTTATACAGTGCTGTTAGCTGCTTCAGTTGGAAAATGCCACGCTTTCGCTTAAGTCACTACAGGGAATCTAAGGTCAAACTGGTATTTGCAGGTTGCTCTAAGTGAGCTGATTGAAGCAGTAAGTGCTACTGCTCTTGTGCTCTGTCCACCCTCTTTCTGCGGGTTTTTATGTATGCAGCAGTCAGCTGACTGAAAAACACATCTGCAATGAAGTTACAAACTTATAGACCAGCACCTGAAAGTAAACTTGGCAGCAGTTGGTATGAGTCTGTCATGTAAGACTAGGCTCTGCTGATGGGTGTAACCTGAGTGCTTTTGATGATCTCTTTATTACTTAATTCCCCTGCAAGATTCACAGCCCCAAACAGCTCCTTTGTATTTCTTCAACCTGCTCCCCTTTCAGAGCCCTTGCTCTGGTCCTTTAGCACATTAACCTTTTCTTGCTTTCTTTAAAGATGTACTCCTTTCCAACTGCCCATTTCTCCTGGTCAGGTCCATCTCAATCTCTCATCTTGGCAGTTCCTAGAGCTCTGTGATTCCCAGCAGCCCTACTACAATAGCTGTTTGGTGCCTTCTATGTCCCATAGACAACAGCAGGATATCAGAGTAGTTGTAGACTGGCTAAACAGCCTGGTTTGAAAACTGACTGACGTGAATGACCAGGTAGACATGGAAGACAGAGAAACTTGAAAATATGTGTTGTTAGGATTAGTATTTGTCTCTTTAGGCCCCATCATGCCACTGGTAACTTTAAGAATTCCTCTGGGTTGTGACTTGGGTTCTGGCCTTGCATTTTACTCCCCACTCAAAGCCTGTGGTTAATCAAAGCAAAATACACATATACCTGCTTGGGTGGTAATTCTCCTTACATGACACATTTACTGCTGAGAAAAAAGCTATCATTCTGTCTGCCATTTTTTTAATCCTGTAATTACTGTGATTATTCATGGTGTTGACTGAAATTCAATTGAATTTTACTTGTGTATGGTCAGGTCACAGGCTGCTGACCATATACAAAATGGCATGCTATAGGAAGCTTCTGCCTGAGATAGTGTTTATGCACAGTATAAATAAATGTTATTAATAACTATGCAAGTAAGTCCACTGATTTTAATGGTACAGCTGAAAGTAAGAAAATAAGAATGGCAAAAAGGATGCTTTTTGCTACATGGAATTAAGATGAAGAGAAGATGCATTTAAAGAAGCATTGACAATATAATTTACAAAACAAATAACCTTATTTGATTGCTTTTTGTAATTTACCAAATAAAAGGGTGTTATTGGTTTATTCACACACTCATTTATTCATTGTGGATAGTATCACACTGAATACTTGTCTCTGAGCTTAGTGGCCTCAGGGATAATCCAAGCTAGTATTATGTTAAACATTATGTGGAACAATGAAAGAGCCAATGGGTGCAATTGCTGCTGTTCCAAAAGGTTAGATACACCCCTAATATCTACATGCAATATCTATACAGAATGCCTATGTACAGATGAGGAGGAGCTTTATAGAAAACCAGTTGGAAATGCTAACCTGTATAGGTGTTCAGCAGGAGCTGAGCCTGTGCAGAGGTGGGATAAACCAGGAGAGTCTATTTGAAAGTGCAGTAGTGGAATTCAGTTGTACAGGCTGGCAGGAAATAGCCTTTCAGTGTGAAACAAAAGGTACCTGGGACCAGATCAGCGTGTGAATGCGCTTGCAATTGAACAGCAACAGTTTTGTGTGTCATAGAGAAGACTGGCTCTGGAAAGGTGTGGAGAACTAACACTGGAAAAACAAGAAAATGGTGTTGCAGAGCTTTCTGAGCAGAAGCAAATGCTTTATCTGTTGAGGCCAGAGAAAAGGATGTCAACAATAACAGATGAGGAGACCTTGAGCGGGATTCCCAGTCACATCAATAAATAACAAAAGATCATGCCCTGGTTGAGATCCCCACAGCAGTTCAGAGCAATCTGAGCTCAAACAACATGTTCCTGGCTGTCAGGTTCCACCTGCTGCTTTACAGAGTGGGCTGTAAAATAGCTTAGTAGAATAGTGGTTGGTTTACAGACAGAGGGTTTGTTTTACACATGCTCGCTGCCAGAACTTTAAATTGCAATGGAGACACCTGAAGTTTGAATGGAGGCAGTAACACCTGTATTTTGCATCAGGATGTTGAGCTGTGAGCTAGAAGGGAAGGGAGGAGAGTCAGGATCAGCGCTTACCACTGCTCTTGCAGGTAAACAGAAGAAAACATAAGGGAAAGTACTGACAAGCCAAGCCGTAACTGTCACTTGAGAAGCAACAGATGAGAATAACTGTACAAGCGAAGATCAGACATGAGCTGGCTATGCTACACATGACTGAAGGCCAAAGAAGAGATTGGTTTAAGATGAGTTGAGAAGCTTTCCCATGACAGG
The DNA here is from genome assembly GCA_009867235.2 of Psittacus erithacus. Taxonomy (NCBI): domain Eukaryota; kingdom Metazoa; phylum Chordata; class Aves; order Psittaciformes; family Psittacidae; genus Psittacus; species Psittacus erithacus. The sequence continues at coordinate 101,575 of WYDI02005801.1, forward strand.
AGGAAGCAACACCAATTTTAAGGGGATTTAGGGTAGAACCAGACAAGAGATGCGATTGGAAGACTTGTAAAAGTGAGCTGACAGGAGGCACTTCTCCCGAAGGCTTGCATTTGGTTTCTGTTTGCTTTTTCTTCTTAATATATAAAAGAGACCAGCATATCTGTGTGGGTGCTGGGGGGGTTGTCAGAGCAGACCCAATGACTAAAGCTGTGAACAAATGGAAGAGTGGGTGTGAGGAAAATCAGGAAATGAAACAGAGTGAGGTTAATAAGGCAAGCGATGGAGTTACAGAAGATGTGTAGGTAATATTATTGTTATTGCCACTTAGAGACTTGTAGAAAGGGGAAGCATCAAGAGAGTAGTTTGTTAATTTTAACTTCAAAGAAAATGGTGCAATAGTAAGTAGGGGAGAGCAGAAAGGGAGGCTTGCCAAGGGTTAGTCAGCAGCAATGCAAAGCTAGCTAGGAATACCAGAGGGCAGATAAGCTGCAGTAGAATTGCATAGCTGTAAGAAGGCAGAAACGGAAGAGCAAGGTGGCTTGCAGGAGAGGAAGTTTGCTTGATGACAGGGTTTCTGCCAGAGACACTTTGCACTGCAAAAGCAAGCATGGATGAAGCAAGTGCTGAAGGTAAGCTGGTGCTGTGGGTGTGACAGTTTACCACGAAAGAAGCAAAGAAGTCGGTGGTGGATTAAAGTTGTGTGTGGTAAATGTATAGCTAATAAATTGCTGCTAAAGCACATACATTCTTCTGTGCTTAATGTCAAAATGCAAGTAAAGCTAAAGGACATGCAAGCTGCAATTTTAATCAACGCAACTAGTTTGTATTGCTTCTGTAGTTTTTCTTCACTCTTGTCATTTTCATCATTCCGTTTTTCTGCCCTTTTTCACCAGTCTCCCAGACATTAGTTTATCCTATTTTGTTGCAGTGTTGGAGTACAAAGCTCTGGAATAATATTTCTCCTTCAAAAGTTACTTATCTGTTGTTACTTGACTGCAAATGCACCTGCAGCCACAATCTTTCGCTAAAAATAAGCGAGACAACCAAGGCTGGTTAAACAGCTTAGCAGATAAGATTCAGCAGCAAAGCTATGCCCTAAGAAGTATTCAGAACCTTAATGGTTTGTTTTATTGTCAGTATAATTTTACCCTTTTTTTTATTGTTTCTTTTCTTAAAAGCACACCCCTGGCCTACAGATGTTAGGGAAGATGCCTCAGGCCAGCATTTTAGTTGCACAAACATTTTTTCAAGCACTATAAAGATAATCAAAACAAGATAATGATACTAACACAAGGTTGTAAAGTCAGGTTTATGGAATGCGAGGCTTTAGAAGAACCCTTTGGGATCCTACTACTGTAAAAAGATGTGTCGTTGTTAGCGAGCACATGAGGGTATTTTCTCTTACCATGCGGGGCCACTTTAAATTTGCAAGCCTGCATTATTAAGCCATCGTGGGAAGCGAAGCAGGAGGAAGCCCGGTGTAATTGGCTGCAGCTCCAGATGCAGCCGCCCGCTCATTGGAGAGCAGAGGATTCTCCGAGGTACTAAAATTAGACAATCTCCACCCTCCAGAAATGCTTCTGGAAACAGCGAGGAGCGGAAACTCGGACACAGAGTGAGGGCCTGTGGTGGGGGCAGAGCGCATAGGACCCTGCTCCCGGCCAAGCTGCAGCGTCCAAGGACACACAGAGATTGATTTCTTAGCTTGGTTAGCTGAGTAAAGCATGCCCACAGTAAAGAAACTGCAGGAGATTAACATTAGCAGTGTTCTATACGGATATTAAATTCAACATTTCTTATGTAATCACAATGCTGAAGCATTCATCCAGGCTGAGGAAGGCTTCGAATTAAAATCCAAGCTGTCAGACTAGTGCTCATCGACTTCGAAATGAAACCATCTTCCTAAATTAACTCTGAACTAAACTAAAACAAAACGGTGAACTCCTTCCATCACCTTTTTGTTTAATGTTTTTAAATACTATCCATTATCTCTGTGTCCTTGCAGTGTTTATAATGTCTTCAAATTCCATGCTGGATAAGGTATCCCTGTTGAAGAAACACCAAGTGCCTGTATCGGTGAACAAAGTCTGCATCTGAATTACTCCATCTTGTGCGCTCAGGACCTTGATTTTGTTTTTTAAGGTATGTGAATAAAAATTTCAGCCTTTGTATTCCAAACATATTCCAAACTGGAATATGCAAGGAAATAGTTTTTCCATTTTTTTCCAAACTGGCTGCAAGGGAATAGTTTTGTTTCTCATTTCTATTTTTACATTATTTACATTACTCATGAAGAAGATAAAGGCAAAGTGGATTCTTCTTACACTATAAACAGCATTTGCTATTTCCTCTGCTGACCAGGGCGCAGTATCAGCATCTGCAGCTCTTAAAGTGAGGGGATTTTGGGGTTTTCTCCTTTGCTTTTGGTCTGAGTTCAGTAAAAATTGAAGCCTGTGTACTTGTGTTTATTGCTGAACTCGTGTTTTACTGGTGAACTTGAGTTCAGCAGCAGGCCAGAGGTGTCCAGAGCACCTCAGATCCCTCAGCTTGCGATAAATGGGTACTAAGAGGGGATGAGGAGGAGCGCAGCACAGTTATCGGTGCTGCTGCACACCCGATAGCGCAGGGACAGCTGGCCCGTGTTCAGCCCCTGCAAACAGAGCAGGCAGCACCGGGGGTACCTGAGCACCCAGCACTTGGGATTCCAGGCCACGGGCTCAGCTATGGCATGGATGAGTGCATTGGGTGTGCGGTGACTGCACTGTAATTACCCCAAGTAGGAGCAGCCCTGGAGAGCTAGGGAAATAGGGAGTGTCCTGGGAGCAAACATTGGCACAGTGGTGGTGGAGGCTGGTAAAAATCCGCAGGAGCCAAGCTTCCCTAGCTCCATGGTTCACCTCATTATGGTTTAACCTGGGAAACAGCAACTGTTTCTTATTATGTGTTTGTTTTTGTGGTAGGTAGCTCTGGATAGACACATGTACACAGAAATCGATAAAAAACACTGAAAAACAACATTGGAGAGCTATAGATTCAGGTTTGTGTGTCTGCTGTGCCAGAAGGCTGTGTGCTGTACGCTGATCCCGCTGGTGTCAATCAGGCATTTAAGCAGGAAACCTCAGGCACGCTCCTGCAATAAATACTAATATTTAAATACCCCGAAGAAGGCCTTGTGTGCATATTCTTCATCACAAAGCACTACCTCAGTTTATGCACGCTTGCTGTGAGACTCCCTCAGCAGCCCTGAGTGTGAGGTAAAACCAACATAAAGCTTTGTCAAAATAGAGAAATATGGCTTTTATAGCGCTCCCGCTGCTCCCCTCCTTATTCCCGTGTCCCACAAGGTGCCCATGAACACGTAGATTTGATCCTCGGTTATCTGCCCGCTGGCTGTGGCTGCCCCGGCCTGCCCTAGAGCAGCAGCCCCCTCCTGCCAGCTCCCCAGCCGCCATCTTGGGTCCTCCCACTGCCCAGCGCACAGCCGAGGGGCGCGGAGGCCATCTTGTGGCCGCTCCGGCGCCGGCCCCGCCGTCGCCTAGCAACGGCGGCGGAGTGGAAGGTGCGCGGCGTGGGCCGGGTTAGGCCGGGCCGGGTTAGGCCGGGCTGGGGGTTCGGCCGCAGCCGCTGCGGAGACGGAGCCAGGCGGAGAGGGGTCTGAGGGGAAGAGGGAGCTGCTCCTTCGGGTCTCTGCTGCAGGCTGTGCCGCCGGTGTCAGTGCGCTCCCGGCGCTCCGGGGGTGGGTGCTTTCAGCCCGGCTCGCAGGTAAAGGCAGCCCCGCGGTCCTGTGCGCCTCTATCTTTCCTCCCTGATGAAGGCTGCAGTCTGTTCAAACAGATTTGAAAGAGAACAGGGGGTCTCAAAAGTACAGGTACAGGAAAAATCGACTCGACCGTGAGGTTTAAGTGAGTAATTACATCGATTTCTGCAGCAGGGAGCCTGCGGTTGGCTGTGTACCGACAGATGTGGGGCTGGGAGCATGGAAGCAGAGGGACGAGGGGGAAGAGAAGGTCACAAGTGCTCACAGGTCCGTAGGGAGCCCATCTGCCCTAGTTCTGCAGATCGCAGAACAACTCTGTATTCTAATAGCTTGTTAATGGCCTCAGTTAGAAAACTGGAATTTGAGTCCATAAATACAGGAATTAAATAACAATTAAGAAGTACCCTGGGGCTTACAGATGGACTAGCTCTGGGTAGTACATCCCACGCCGCAACCTGCATGCAAGAGAACACAGATCTGGGGTTGGAACACACGGTGGATGGGGATGTGCACAGCAAGGTGTGTGATAACGCTTCTCTATCTCATGTATTGTCCTCGTGAAATGTTACAACAGTTTACATCTTATAATTTACACTGAATATATATTATATATCATAACTGTAATCACGCTGAACTTCAAATGGCTTCTTTTACACAAAGTGCTTCTGCACTAAGAAATGGGAGTGGGAACTACAGAGTGCTAACTCATACAGAGTAAACCTCGCATGGCTTTTGTGGCATGGGGGTGACCCTCTCTGCTCTTACACAGCAAAACTCCAAATCTGACCTGGTGTCATTGCAGTGTGAAAGGGGCACACGAAGTCCAATTTAGGAGCAGAGATGCAGATGTTAATGCCCGAACCTCAGATTTTTGTGGAAAGAACTCTGGCTGTCATCAAACCAGATGTTGCTCATAAAGAAGAAGAAATAGAGGATATCATTCTCAGGTCGGGATTTGTGATCCTTCAGGTAACAGGCTCTAGAGAAAATAACTGCACTTTGTACGTCAGAACAATACTTAACTTTAGCAGTTAAGCAGGTAATTAAAAATGAACTTATATTTTTCGCATCATCAGCCACCGCTGCCAGATTCCATTTTACTGGCGCATGGAATGGGACAGACCAGCCCGATGTTTTTGCTGGCACAGAAAACACAGACTTTGTCAACAAACTGGGCTTCAGCAAACACACGCAGCAGAGATGTGGGCTCTCTGCACTAGAGCATAAGGTGGGTTTGCAAGTGGGCACTTGGAGCACTGATGGATGTAGCCGCTGGCCAGGTGCGGTGTGACCACTCTGTCACTGTCCCGGTGTACCTGGCCTGTATGGCCAAGCCCGGCCTGCGCTGCCCGGTGCCGCCCAGGACGGCAGCGCCGAGCTCGGGCACTGCCCGCCCAGGTGGGCCGCTGGAGGGCGCCGTGTCCCCGCGCCTGCCGCCGGCCTCCCCTGTGACTGCCCGCAGCGCCCCGTCTTTTTCCCTTCTTTTTTCCCTTCTTTTTTTCCTTTTCTATTTTTTCCCTTTTTCCCCCCCTTCTTTTTTTCTTTATTTTCTTTTTTCTTGCACCCCCTTTTCCCCATTTTCCCCATTTTTTCTTATTACTTTATTTTCTTTCATTTTTTCCCATTTTTCTTCTTTTTTCCCTCTCCCTTTCCTTCCTTCCTTCTCTCTTTCGTTTCCCCTCCCTTCCCTGCCCCCCCCTTCCCCTCTTCCCCCTCCTTTTCCACCTTCCTTTCTGTTCCCTGGAAATGCAGTATTTTTTCTTATTTGTGCAAATTCCCCTTTTCCATATTTGTTCTTTTTTAATTTCTTTTTTATTTCTACAAAATGTAAGAAAAAAGATATATTTTTTTTTAATTATTTTTCTTTTTAATGATAAGGTGTTTATAGCGTCTTCTGATGTCTGCAATGACTTTTGGCACCAAAGTCATTAGGAATCAGAATTTGTAGTGCTCTTGCACCACACAAGTTAAGGCTCAAAGAATGAACTTCACCATAATTCTCTTAATTCTCTCTTCTTGACTGCCGTGTGCCTTCTGATAACCTCCCAAACCTAGTCCTGGTCCTTATCCTGGCCGCATGTGGGTAGGCAGCTATTGTGAGACTCAGCCTGAAAAATAGAACAATTGCATAATTACCGGTGTGGGCAGAAGAGAAAATGGTTTAAAAGTAGAACATTACGCTGGAGCAGGCAAATAATTAAATCCTGCCCTTGTCATGCTCTTCACTTTCGCTGTACGGTGCCCTGACTGTGCTTTAAGTCATCCAATAGTTATAAAATGCTGTAGTTTGCGTAGACTAAAAATACACCTTATTCAAACGGCCTCTTTGTCTGCTTAATTTACTTGGAAAACTCTTGCTCTTTGTTACTGTATGTCTTGAAGAGGATCAGATCTTGGAGAATCAAATTAGGCTGGGAAATGGCTCTGTGTCTGTTCTCCTGCTCTTGAAGGTGTGACGCAGTACAGGACTATCTGATGTAGCAAGCTCTCTTCATTTAGCAAGCCTTTGTTAATTCATTGTTTCTCTTTTCTACTTTCTAGAAACGGAAGCTGCACTTAAGCCCAGAGCAATGCAGCAACTTTTATGCAGACCAGTATGGAAAAATGTTTTTTCCTAATTTAACAGCCTATATGAGTTCTGGACCAATAGTTGCTATGGCTCTTGCCAGATATCGTGCGGTCTCATACTGGAAAGAATTGCTTGGACCATCAAACAGCATAAGAGCTAAGAGAACTCACCCCTACAGGTAACTCATGGATTGGCCTTGGGAAGCCAACAGGAACTTGTAATTCTCTCAACTGAGACTAGAATTCCTCTCCTTTTTGTTTTTATGTTAGAGATGCAGATTTGGAGTGACTTCAGACTCAGTGCTTTTCACCTTTGTGTTTTAGTATGCAAAGTTCACCCATTTAATGGAGAATGCTGAGTGCATAAACATATATTTTAGATAGCTACTTATTTTGTTTAAAGCCAAGATTAAGCCAATGCCTTGTTAATTAATTCATATGCATTAATTTTATATGCTCCTGGCAGGGATTTGCAGTTATCTACCAAGCAGTTACTTTTCTTGTTCTTAGCTTAAGAGCAATCTATGGGACCGATGACCTGAGGAATGGGCTTCATGGCAGTCGCAGCATTTCCACAGCAGAAAGAGAAATCAGATTCATGTTTCCAGAAGGTAAAATGGTACAAATAATACACTGCCAGTCTTTGGAGGATAGTGTCCTTCCCTGTTAAAACTTGCCTCTGCCCAGACTCTAGGTACAGTTGGATTTAGAAGAGGTTGGGCTTGTTTGCTTTATGAGAATGTGAGTCTTTATGCACAAGCTTTTCTGCTAAGGAAAGGCATACCGAAACATATCTGAAGTGCCATTGTAGTTGCAGAGATTGTTTCTACTTTTCAAACTGTGGTCTGGGATGTGGAGCAAAGCTGGTAAATGAGAGGAAAGGGGAAGCTCTTACACTCTAGCATGTGATTGTGGCATCCCCCCAGGGATGTGTATTGACTTGAGAATGACTCTTCTTGGACTCAGGCTGAGTAATCCCTGGTCAACAGCAGCTGGATGCCCTCATCGTGCAATTCCAAAGTTAATTTGGAATTGCCAGAGAAATGTGTCATAAAACCTAAAAGGGCTGGGAGAGGATCTCTTGTTTGTAATATAGGAGTTGAATGATGGCTTTTCTGTTTGGCAAAAACATACAAGGGAAACTGCTAGAAAAAAAACTTGGGGTTTTGCAAGTGTATCAGTTTAATAAAAGATGTTGCACTGCACTACAGACCTTACCCATTATAAACCATGTCTCTTTTCCTCACCCTAATCACAAAGCAGGACTTCAGGTGAGATTTTTAGGAGTCTTCAGAAACCAGCTTCTCACTCAGAGGAGGAAATACTAAACATGGGATATACTGTTTTTCTCCTACCCCTATGCATCTTCAAGGATAGATGTTTTCCCCAGGTGATCTGATTTCCTCCCATTTCATAATTGGCTATAATTAGTAAGATTACCTCAGGGACATTGTAAAGGGGTTTAGGTAGTGTCTTTGCAGTTTGTTGTGGGAGAAGCTATAAAAACCATTATGTATTATTAACTTATTAAGGAAAACAGAAGCCTGCATATAAACAACCTTTGAAAGAATGCCTTTTTTAATCACTCTACAAGCTGCTTCCCAACACCTATGGTTACTCCTTACAGTGATCATGGAGCCGATTCCAACTGGACATAGAGCCAGGGATTACTTGAACCTTTATGTAAAGCCCACATTACTAGCTGGGCTCACTGCACTCTGTAAAGAGAAGCCAGCAGATCCAATGGTATGTACAGTAAATCAGTGTTGTGCTGTATGCTTTTTGATACACCTACTTTGTGTTAGGAAAGTCCCTGCATATAGGAAAGCTACTCTTTTGTGCTGGTTTAGCTACCTGCTAATGAGCTAATCAAATAACATTTGCCTTTCAAGACATTGGTTGGTTTGTTAACAGATGAAATGAGGGCCAGCACTAAAAGAAATCAGCGTTATGAAGTGATGGGGAGAAGGGGTTTGGGTAATTTCTATAAAACTCTTTCTAACACGTAGTTGTTACAGATGGCTGGAAAGGTAAGCATGTATATGAGGTCACATAGAAGTTTTTACTTAATTTACTGTTTCTGAGGTGAGGTTGAGACGAAATAACTCTCATATAGTGGATACTAAGTGAGATTAGATGCTAGTCACACTGGTAGTAGTTACACAGTTGAGTAATGAAATATGGAGTTCTTAGCAAGGCTGTCTGTATTGTATCATTGTGCTTATTTAATATTAATCCTTCATTAGAATGACCTATTCTTTTGACTATTTATATATAACTTATATTTTTATATCGTATGCAGCATTGATTAGCATTTACTTGAGTTGTTCCACAGTTCCACATGAAAATGAATTATGATTCTTTGAAGTGAAACCCATCTTGTGTAGTCAACCTGACCTACAGAAAACTGTTCAGTCTTCTTGTGACCCCTTTCCAGTTATCGAGCTGATGCATCTTGCCCTCCTCTCCCATATTATTCCTTTTAACCATGGATGTAATTCAAATTACAGTTCTTAGTGGAAAGACTAGAGTTAATTTCCTGTTGTTTTGGTGGTGTTTGGTGTTTTTATCAGTTCCTAAACAAAATTAGCTTTCTTTCATCTGGAAAAATATGGTAAATGGCTTTTTGTGTTCTTAAAGTTCAAGTTGTTCACACTCGTGCTTCTTTAAGAATGTAGATAACTCATCAGTGTGACAACTTACTGGCAGTTGTGGTGGATTCTAGTTCATTATCAGGTTTTTAATCAACATTGCATTTTTTACAAAATGCATTTCAGAAGAAAAGCCTGAAAAATAATTCAGGGGTGTTTCTATGTGATATACACGAGGTCAAATTAAATGTATTTTGATTGTTCCAGCTTTATAACCTGTTCACTTGATCTGGATGTCTGGCAGCGTTGCCGTAGAAATCTATAAAGCAGAGATGAAGAAGTCTTTTCATCTGTCCCTTTGCCCAAAGGCCACACCAACTGTAACTGAATTTGGGGTGATTTATCTTTTTTTACCACCAAATAGTCTTTCTGAGGGCTCTTGGACTTCTGTGTTTGTACCTGGCAATAAAAGGAGAGCATTGCTTACCTTATCGGTCTACTATCCTATCAGTTCTTCCACTTCACAGTAAGCTATGAAGTAGCATTCCAGAAACTAGTCATCAACAGCCTTGTGAAGTAAAGAAGGATGTGTTAAAAACGTCTCTTTACAAGTGGAGAAATGGAGGTAAAGGGTTATTTTGCCTAAGGCCAGGCCAGGAGTGGCAGATGAAACTAGGCCATTCCTCCCTTGCACATTCTTACGTAAGCACAATGTGATGGAAAGCTTAAAAGATGAATTTCAAGAAGTAATCATGTTTGGGATTTATTATTTTAGGTACTATAAGGTAATTTTGGTGCAAAAGACTGTCACTTTTAATTAATTAATTACTAGCTAAAATATCTCTAAGTTTTGTCAGGAGTAGTATTTCATTAAGCAGTTTCATGCATATTGTACAGCGTCAGTCCAAAATAGAGTTGACCAGGTTATTTGAAGCATGGATCACATGTTCTTATACATACACAAAGATAGACATTGCCAGGAGAAGTTTTCTAAAGGTCAGTGTGAATTGTTCAAAAGCAGTATAAGCTGTGAGGATTTAAAAGAACGCTTGGAAAAATCAGGTTATTTTGTGTGTCCATTTTTCCTGAAAAATCTTTATTTCACAGCATGGCAGGAGAGTCTCTGGATCAGGTTTCAAATAATGCTTTTAATGTTCTCCCATGCACTTAACAGAAAACAACAGAACACTGACAGCGTTTGGGGTTTTGTTCCACAGATCTGGCTTGCTGACTGGCTGATTTTACACAATCCTAACAAACCCAGGGTACAGCATCATGACACTGAGAAGAAGCATCAGGGGTGAGAGCTCAGTGGAAACCACCTTAAGCATTCCAAGTTCCAGATCTATATTATCATTTTCAGTGTATCCCTTGGCTATTTAATCAATATTATCTGAAGTTAATGTTATTGTCATAACTACTCATGTCTTCATGGAATAAATAACCTTACACTTAACCAGGGTGTAGCAGTTGTAGTTTCTTTTCTATCGACAAAGTGAATGTAGAATCACAGGATAAATTTATGGTGTGAGGTGATTAGAAAAAGGTATCTCAATAGGTGTGACTTAGCTGCTGTTCTCCCCATTTATCTTGGTTTGGCTGTTGGGGGAGAACAAAATCACTTGCACCAGTGGAGATTCCCAAATTACATAGAGCTGGCCCATGCTTTGGGAAAGTGGGAGTTGTGTTTGGGCGTTGTTTTAGCAGACGCCAATTCCATGATGAAGGGAAGTGCTTCGATGTAACTTGGAAAACAATTACTGGAGGTGTATTAGTAGCTTTAGTGTCTTAATTGCTGATTGCATCACTGAGCTAAGGTCGCTCTTGAAGGGGATTCACTTGAGTCTCTTGTATTTTGTCAGAATGCAATTTGAAGGTCCACTGAATGTACCTTTCCCATCTTGGTGCCAAAAGGCGTAGTGATTATAAATAAGTCTTTGATTTCCATTTGAAGCCACATGAAGGTGTATTTTAGTCAAGGACTAATGCTGTCTTCCAATATTTGTTTGAAAGAAAGGTGCTTAATTGAAACATCTCACCTGAAGGGTCCTTTTTGCTCTTTAAAGGTATGCTGATTCCTGTTGTGTTCCTTGTGTTGTTCACACACTTGAAATTTAATGTGTTCTGTTTTAATAATTTGAAGGGAATGGGTTAAGGGCCATGCTGTTGAACAGCAGTGGGTTAATCCCACACTATTACCTTTTCTAAAGTAACTGGACTGTGTTTGGGGGAAGGTTTGTGGGGCTTTAATTTTCGCTCTTCACTTCAAGCTTTGTATCTTATGGTTTGGCTGAGAGAGAATGTCATTTTCACAGCTCTGGAACATGAAACATCAGTGTACTTGGTTAATACCAAACAAACAAGCACTTCCATACTTTGTTTCATCAAAAAACTTCCTCCCTCAGCTTGAGGAATTACCAGAAACATGAGTCATTTGTAACATTAAACTGTGTTTAATTGTTATCTTCTCAGTGGAATAAGCCGCTATTGCCAGCCCAGAGAATAAACCTCAGAAAACTGGTCCCTACAGTACCGAGAACTAAAAAGGAGAAAGGAAGCCCAAGCCCTCAGATACAAAGAAAAATATGAGATGGCTGGAAATACAGTGAACAGATCTGTTTAGAAGTAATTTGCCTATAATTATTGCCCCATATGTATCTGATTGCCACAATTCCAGGGCAGTTGCACTTTGTAGTTTCCTTCAGCCAAACTAAGACATTTATGTCTTTTTTGAAGATGCCAGAAACTAAAATCTGTTGAATTCACAAGACACTCTCCTGTACTTTGTTAGTTACTGTGGCATTTGCTTTCTTAGTCTGATAACAATAAATAACAATAAATGATTAACAATAAATACCTCCTTTATGCTACTGCTGGAGTTTTCAGTTTTGTTTTTGTGGCAGTCCTGTGGTGTATTGTATCGGTAGAAGATCATAACTTCCACAGAAAGTATGTGTCCTTACCAGGAAGGGTAGGAGAAAGGGAAAAGCAGCTGATGTTGCAGCTTTACAACCCTCACAATATAAAGTTTCAGTCATTCAAGTGTATGTCTGTCATCGATTTGATCGATATTTGAGGTGACACCTTCAGTTGCTGACTGGTGTTCACTTCCATTTTTCCAAGGGAAAGGTAGAAAGAGAGAAGATCCCTTCATCCCTCGGGTGCCATTCAGACTCCCTGTCTCTGTACACTGGACAAGTACTGATCCAGCAAATCTGACAACTGAGATCTGAGGAGCCTGCTTTAATAAGTAGGATGTGGCAGATCAGTGCTGGGAATGTAGAGTGCACACCAGCCTGATCCCCTGGGGGAGCTGTGGCACCACTGGAGAGGCTGGTGAAGGATGTGCTGCTTACACTCCTTTTGGTTTTTAGGTTTTTATTTGGCCCAAAGTGGTATGAACTTGCGTGGTGTTATAAAATCCATATCACAGAAAACACAGCTTTCAGTTCATCTGTTTTTCCAAAGCTGACTTACTCTTTGGTGTGTCAGCAAGGTAAGCTGCTCCCTGTGGGAACGAGTAACCTGTCTTCTCCCTCTGTCAAGTCAAAATAATTACCTTGCTGTTGAGTTTTATTGGGTATTTTTAACTTGGAGGCAGTTCATTTTGGTTTTACTGCCTGAGTGCTGGGATAGAGCTACATCCATAAAACCAGCGACTCGGTCTGTTTCCTATAATACTGTTTTTCTTGTGGAACTTTGCTTGTTGTATGCTTGCTATCACCTGCACTGGGAGATACTTTTGGAGCTACACAGACAGAGCTAGTCTGAAGTATGATTGTCCAGCCTTCCTGTCTCATAAGGGATTTATTATCTTTAAGAGAGGTTAAACCGACAGGAACCTTGAACATACTTTAAAGATGGCAGAAACCTCAATCAAAGTCAGTTCTTCATTGCCAACATAATTCAGAGCATTCAAGCATGCCAAGCTTCAGAAATGAGTCAGAGCTTAGGACTTTCATTCAGCAACTTTAAGTGGAAAAAGTGTTCCATGAAGATTTGCAAATCCTCATCTTTCTCATGTAAGAAAAGAGAGGATTTGTCTGTCTTCCTTCAAGATATTAATCTTGACCATCCTTTAAAAAAGTTATCTAACCAAATTGGTCCATTGATGATAAATTGATGGATGTTTGTCTCATGGCGCTACATGAGGAGAAGGAGTGACTCAAACTCTCTTTCAGTGCTGTATTATAGTGACAGATTCTACAAAGACACAAGGGTCATCATTGATTTTAATTCACCAAGTCAGAGCAGTCAGATTAAGATAACTTGTGTTATTCCAGACAGAATATGTTGCTTGATGTCGGTGCTACCCAACAGCAGTGGATCCTGTGAAACTGCTGTGGTTTTCCAATTTTCTTTCTAAAAAGAATCTGAAGAGTAATTATTGGGTTGGAAAGAGTCTCTTTGCGCATCATAAAAAGGTAACTTATAATTGCTTTTACATTACCATTTCCTTTTAGATGCCAGTGAGTAGATTTGTTCCTGGATTAGAAATAGGACTTCAGTCCTCTCTGCTGATACCTTCTGCTTTGCTTTACTCCATCAGACTGAGCTCAGACCAGTGTGGCAATATCACAGGGGCTTTCACAGAAAACAGGTACTTTCTTGTTCTGCTGTTAGTGAAATAGAAAAACTTGGTGTCTTTTGGATGGTAAATCAAGAGCAGCTGCCTGTACCTAGAAATCATGTACAGTCTGGATGAGCTCCTCCGGGTGTGGAGTGTGTCAGCAGCGTGACTGATGTATTGAGTTCCCATGGGAGGATGCCTGTCAAATTATTGTTATGCTGCCTCCTGCCAGGGCATCGTGGAGAAGATGCCGTAAGCTCAGGGGAGAGCCTATTGTTGGTCCTCTGAGTCAGAAGCCAGGCATTGTTGTGAGGCAAAGCAGTTGGTGGGAGAAGAAGGCAGCTCCCAGGCAAGTGAGTGAATGATACTGTAATAATGATAACACTGAAGGATTAACAATTCTCTTCAGTTTACTGCATGTGTTTTACAGCCGAGGGAGGCGATGCTTTCACACAAAGTACTCCATGTGGTACCTTGCTGGGTGCTTGCATTTGTCTTGTGTGGCATCATATATCCCCTGAGGCACCTGATTCATTCTTATGAAGCATTTATTGTTTAAAAAGTAAGACACCGGTACATCTGTAACTTCTTTGCCATCATATTTACTTTATTTAAGTCTTCTCACCTGGGATCTCTGAGCCAGCCTGGATGGATCTGTATTACTAGAGAGAATGGCGAGAGGCAGTTGGGTGCAGTCTGTCAGAGAAATCACATATGAACTCACCCTAAATCCCTGGGAATTCTTATGTGCAAGAGCCTAATTTGGCTCTAAATACTCTTGGCATTAGTAAACTGCTCTGAAACCACCCATGCTTCTTTGTCATCTATTTATAGTTGACACCTAAGCTCTCATTTCCTTGCAAGGGGACAGTTGGTTTTCTGTTAGGTTCCCCGAATCCATGCTGATTGTCGGGGTAGGGAATTCTGCACTTCCAAAAGCAACATCTTACTGCCATGCTGGCTGTCCTTATCTCTTTTAGGTGTTGTAAAGTCTTTCCTTACTGGGTGGCACTGCTGCTGCAGTGTGAATAACAGCAATGTCTTGTACCAGTTAGTTTTGTGTCAGGCCCCATCCCTGCACGTGAGAAAATTCCCAGGAGTATTTAACATAAGCGTGCGGATAAACCTCCTGCATGCCCCATAAAGTACCTTACTATAGGCAGTATAAAGCAGCCATTACAGGGCGATGTTTAAACTTGTGAGATTAACACAGTCTCTCAATTGCCCTTCTTTTTATAATGTGTAATTTAGCAGCTAAACCATGGCGAGTTCTGGCGTAGCAGCGTCTTCTTAGAAATAGTGGTTCCAGTTGGGCCTTCAGTTTGCTTCATTGTAAGTTCAGAGCAATTACATTCTCTGGTTAAAAGAAAAAAGGAAAATCAAACCATTTCTGGGAGCTGCTCACATGGTATGTTATAGATAGTTTGAAATGTATTGTTGGATGTTGGCATGGCACATTCTCTACTATTGAAAACAAAGTTTGTGTCCCATTTCTCTGGGCCAATCCAATGGTTCTGCATGCAGAGCACTTTGTTACTTGTCATTTTCTAAGGCAGTTGCAATGGTATTTTTTGCCTGGATGAAGAAAGTTTGAGCAAGCCTCTGTTTGAAAACCAGATGCTTTATTCTGTGGCCACCACACATCCAGATAGCCCTGGGATCATTCCCTCCTGCTTTCTGCTTCCAACTAAACTATCCCAGGAAGCTATTTCAGAATCCTGCTATTTCTTCAGAGGTCTTCCATGTAAATATACTGCATTGACCAGCAAAGTTTTGACCATGACTGTCTTTGTTTTGCAAAGTTCTCTTGTAAACAGGCACCACGCTGGCTCCCCTGAATAGCACTATCGGTGCAACTGAATGGGAGCAACAAAGGCATAGGAAATGAAATGTCCATTCAGTTTCCTATTCATGTAAATGATAGTTTATCGTGCTGATTATTAGCTTCATGTAGTCAGGATCTGTGATGGTTCTGAAACCTTTTATTGCCTTTTTTAATGAACTGCAATAAAACTTTGCCTCACCTGAGGGCTGTCTCAGTGTCGAGGCATTCTCCAAACTTAGTGCTATAATTGCTGCTAATTCATCATTACCTATGGCAAGGAATGTCACCATACTACAAAGCAGCCGTGATGTATCTCTACTATTTGCTCATTCTCTCTGTAAAGTGTTTCTTTTTAAGAGTACATGGGGTTCCTGGAATGAGCAATGTTAAGTAATCCATAAACATAGTTTTAATAAGGATACCAAGTTCCTTTAGAACATCTCTCCTCAGTAGATCAGGCAATGCTGTACAAAGGAACTGGCAGTGCACAAATGGGACAAGTGTGAAGGTCAGGGATAGAGAAATGAAATGACTCTTCTTGGGGTCATCCTTTGAAGCAGCAGCAGGATCAAGAATAAGCCCCATCTCTCTTTCGTTTCAGTTTGTGTCATGTCAGCTGAGCAGGATATCAGTATATTTCTTCAATTAAAAAGTGCCTGCTTGTAGTTAAGGAGATTTGGCACCATGTACTGGCTCTGTAGCCTAATCTGATGTTCTCTGAGTCAGTGTGGAGGAAGTCTCTTTGCTGTCTTTTTTGGAACAAGACAAAAATTAAAGCTCCTGGACTTTAATTCAGGCTTGTCCACCAGTATCCTGTGTGCCTAACAGCTTCCCCATCTGAACATGAGCAAGCATTCATGTCATCATCCAACACCTCATGGACTGTTAAGGTTGAACAGTCCTCTTCTTGGAGCGTGCTCGTGCACCTATTGCCTGCACTAGACATGGGTAATTACACAAGCAGATGATTACTGCATGTGCACTGCTGGGACCTGCACGTTGAAGTACCTACTCATAGGTAGGAATGGAGAGTTTAGCACCTGTGTTCTCCAGGTTTGCCAGTCCTTTGGTGCTTGGATCATTTGCTATATCCAAATACATATCTATATAATATATATATAAAAAATATATTTGATATGGTTCTTTGGAGGTAGCGACTGTTACCTGAGTATGTGTAAAGAACATCTGTGTGTGGTGTGATGTTTTAATGAAGAAAGCTGCTGTCACTGCAGTAGTGCCTGTTTTACAGGTCTGGAAATGAGTTCTGTACTTCCTAAATCAGGGCTAAGAAATTAGTGGCCGGTTTTCTTCCAGTCCAGACAAGGCTTATTTTTAAAAATGACATATTGCAGAATAACCTGGAAGAATCAGTTGTTTAACATCTCGTAACAGTGCCTTACAGTAAAGGAAAAGGTGGTATTTCAGCATGCCTCCTGCTAAGGTATCGCAGTAACAACAGCATGTAAATTCAGTTTAATGACTATAAAATGAAGCCAAAACAACACTCGAACTGCATATAGTCATAAGGAAACTTCTATGTAATGCAGCTGTGAGAGGGGGAAGCTGAGAAGCTATAATGGGGAGTGAGAAGGTTTGCTTCGCCTGTGGAAGTGAAAACGAGCCCAGCCAGCACAGTTGTGCTGAGGGTCTCTATGTATTGAACTGGCAGGTTTGGAGCATGGCTCCAAGCCTGGAGTAACTCGACTCTAAGCCTGGAGTAATTCAGCTCCAGCCACACAGATGAGTCTGTGACCAGAAGGATCCGTGTCTCTGCTCTAGCAGCCTCTCCCATTGTTCTGATTTCTGTTCTGTGTTGCTGTCTACAGCCACTGAAGGCAATGATCCAAGAGGAAAGCACGCAGTGTGTTCACTTACACCGTCTTTTGGTGCTGTGAAACAAAGAGAACAGGTAGAGAAAAGGCCAAATGAGGACAGGCATCTTCTCTGCACACTCAGCTTTGGCTGCCTGTGTCTTCCTCTGCTCCTACAACACTGAAAGAACACATCTCCCTATGCTCCCGCCTTGCACGTATTCTTACTGTCCTCTGCTCAGCTCAGTGATGATTGCAGATGTCTGTGGGATGGATTGACCTGGACAGAGAGAGCAAAGACTGATGGACAATTACATTTTCTAGCTATTTTCCCCCTCTTGCTGCTTTTTGGGGGGGTACAAACTGTTGATGTGATGTTCACCAGCTGCTGAGGGGACAGGCTTAAGGTAAAGTGTATTTTTTAATTGAAATGAACAGATTTATGTGTGCTTTTATAGATTTACTGTACAAGATGATGTTGGGCCATGTCCTTAGATACTATGATCTGGTGTAATTCTACCAAGGTAAATGCTATTATATCAGTTTGGGTATGACCTGAGAGCATAATATCCTGACAGTATAAACTGGCAGCTTTGATTTTTCACTCCCTTGTCCTGACAAGAAGTTGGATCTTTATTTGTCTACCCAGTTCCAATGAAAATCAATTGTTTCATTATCACTAACGTTAAACTGCAGTTCTGCTGCAGGTTTTCTTCCTTACGGGTCAGAAAGTATCACACAGAAGAATTTTCATAAGTCACTGTTTGTGAATACACTGTTTGTATGTGTGTGTGGAATGGCAGTACCTGGGTTTCCCAGTAGAATATGCCTGTTATGTGCACACATGTAACATGAAATCAGTTCTGCTCATAGAGGTTGTATGGTTTGCACACTGGTCCAGAGGTGACAGGTTGCTGATGGGAATTTGTTTAATATTTAGAAGGAAAAGTTGTCTTCTTAAAGTTCCTTCTTACCCTGGCATAGCCTGCAAGGGGAACAGGTTGGGGCATGTCCTTTTGGGTTTGCTTTCAATAAAATGGCAATTCTTTATTTAAATACAAAACCATGGGAATGCCCTTTTTTCCCCTCCTCTCAAGTATGTTTAGGTAACTGAAGCACATTCACACTTGGAGAGATGAGCCTGTTTTGCAAGGGAAAACCAAAACATTCCACTGCAGCTAATATTGCAGCTCCTCTGGTGTCTTAAGTTCAGGCCACAGCAGGGGGTGCAGACACCTAAGAGGAATGCAGTAACTTTCTGGATCTTTTCTTTGGAAGAAATACTAAGATGAGTCACAATTAACCCATTCAGCTAAATCAGTAAGGCTCTGGGGGTGAGAGAAGAGATGGGGAGTCTATTAAGTGAGGTTGCAGTGGACAGAGGCTGCCCTGGGGCCGCCTAAGTCTCTGTGTAGGAGCAGTCCTGTCCTTGCCTTCAGTGCTGTTTTACCTGGCTTTCGTTTGTGGAAATCCAAGACCTCTTTGGCCTCACCCTCCAGTTTCAAAGAGCTGGTACCTTTTTGCATGGCTGTAGGTACAGAGACAACATCCTGGGAAGGTATCTAGACCTTCCTGCATAAGGGGACTGTGCCCATGGGAATAGCTGGTGGCACATTTTATTCCAGGCTGGACTCTTCCTGGCTCCTGTACCAGCTATCTGACTTGCCGGCCACACCATAAGTTTACTTGACTCCACTGCAGTGGATAGGGCACTTTTCCTTGGCTGAAACCCTTTGTAAACTGATTCCAAGCCTGGGTTGGTTTTATTTGGTGGAGGGTTGTTTTGGTGGTGTTGTTTTTTTCCCGGCTCAAGGAGTTAAACTTGGTTTATGGACTACGCGGAGCCATCAGTTACTCATAGACTTTGCTACTCATCCTGTAGAAAAGAAGTATTTTCTTTTCTTACATCCCTTCAGGCTCCATCAGTACACTTGTATTTGTCATTGCAAGAGGCGCAGTTTTGCTCCCTTTCTTACAACCTTCTCTAATCCATCCTTCTCTGCTCCATCCCTGGCAGTGTTCATGGCCAGGTTGGATGGGGCATGGAGCAAGCTGCTCTAGTGGAAGGTGTCCCTGCCCGTGGCAGAGGGTTGGAACTGGATGAGCTTTAAGGTCCCTTCCAACCCAAATCATTCCATGATTCCCTGAGATGTCCAAGCCTGCTGTAAAGATCTTGATTATCTGGCACACCAATGGGCTTGGTCCAGGGATCCTGTGTCATGGAATGCACCACTCTAAGGAAAGAAAGGGCTCTCTGGAGCAATCCTCAGTGTGTTGGCACAAAATGCTTTGTTCCTCTTGCATGACTGATGTGGAAGGAGTGGGTTTAAGTATATGGGGTATGTGTAGGATCATGAGCTGGATAGGATACCGGGTGAGAAGACAGTTGGGTGGCTTCAGGCCTTCAGCCCACTGTGACCTCTTTTTGCATCGCAGTGAGTGTGTTCTGAAATGCCTAAGTGAGCACATAGGCTGCTGTGCTGCTTTGCCAAGCAGCTGCATTACTCACCCTTTCCCCAGCTGTTTGCAGTGCTGTTATTTGCATGCTGTGCCCTGCAGGCCTGTGGGGAAGTGAGTCAGGAATGGGTTTTCGCTGGAGACAGTTACTTCTTTTGCAATAAGAAAAAGTTCAAGAAAATATGAACAGGTGTCAGGACCTGCTGGATATTTAGGGAAAAATACATCAAAATAAATGAAATGTAAAAGCTGCACATCACCAGCTGCCTGATCCGTGCAACCGGGGACTCTTCTTATCTATAGATACTGCTGAGGGCATTCCAGTGAATGAACACTGTAAGTTGTCACGGTGACTTGCAATGGAAAACCCATAGCAGCAGCAGCAGTAGGGACAGTAAGTGCTGTCTCATTGGCTCAGCTGTCCTTAGGAAGTGAGGACTATTTCAGCCCAAGTGAAATCACAGAATC
Source organism: Psittacus erithacus (assembly GCA_009867235.2). NCBI lineage: Eukaryota > Metazoa > Chordata > Aves > Psittaciformes > Psittacidae > Psittacus > Psittacus erithacus. The sequence continues at coordinate 121,622 of WYDI02005801.1, forward strand.
ACAATGGCTTGGGTTGGAAAGGACCTTAAGATCATCCAGTTCCAACCCCTCAGCCATAGGCAGGGACACCTCACCCGTGTTTCTTCCTCAAGGGCTGGTGTGTGGATTAGCGCTCAGACCTCTGCAGAACAGGCTGAAAGCTAATGTGTGGTAGGGACATAGCTGGAATTAAGAAGGAAAACCAGCACATCCAAACCCTTTTATAAGCATTTTTGTTGTCCTTTACCATTAGACCTTTTCTGGTTTCATTTATTTGGCCATCTTGAGAATCCCTGTCTCCAAGGAAGCAGAGAAGTGTGTGTGTCTTCCCTGGAACCTCAGAAAATAAGGGCATATCTTTGGCCCATCACAGAAACACACTGGTGAGATGGGCGAGCTGGAGGTTTCATGTCCCATTGCTTGCTGTCTGCCTTTGCAGCCGAGTACTTGTGGAGAAGCCCCACAGTGATCACACAGCTGCTGAATGATGATGGATGGACCTGCAGTTGACAGAGCAGAGTATAATGCAGACCTGCTGCTGTGGCTCTTCCCCCTTCATCCCTAGTGACAAACTGCTGCTGAGTGTTGCTCCCATGGGGTACATCTGTCCTTGTACCAAATAAGCATTGACCCACTTGTCTCAGCAGTGCTTCACCGCTTTCTGTTCCCATTTTTCCAGCCTTTGGGCTTTAATTTCTTTCTCTCCATCACCATGTAGCTGTGAAATAAGTGTCTCAGGCTGAAGAGCTGTGTGAAAAGCTGTCCATCATTCAAAACACAGGTCATGGTGGCATCTGTTCCAGTGAGTAGCGCCTGAAGGACAAGCCTTTTATTCCATAACTCCCAAAAGCCAGTAATCTCCAAGGAAGAAATGGCCTGTCTGGGAAAATAAAGCAAGACATGTAAATTGCTTTAATAGGAAGCTTTATTGCATTTATATCTCCTTAAAAGGAAGCCAGACTGCAGGCACAAGATGGTAGATGAGTTTATTTTCACATGTGGATTTAATAGCCTACCGAGATGTATCCATGGGGTTAGTGCTAGAAAAAGCCTCCAGGAAAATAGTCCCTGGGGTGAGGTCAGTGCCCGCTTACAGCCAAGTATAAACGAATGGGATGAAGGGATTTAGTCAGTGGTTACAGACAGGGTGGTTCATACGATACTGTACAAATCACAGTGATGTGGAAATTAATTACATCTTCTTCACAGGACAGAGAGAGTGGAAGTGCCCCAAGCCCAGTTGTGGTTTAAAGCTCAAAGGAGCTGGAAGGAGCTGAGTGCCACTCTCATAGCAGTGTTTGTTACTCTTCCCAAGCATTTGTTTGATCACAGTTGTAACTGAATTTGTGCTGAAAACATACAAAGCCCCTGTTCTTGGTTTCACATGAAACCTGAGGCCCTCTTCACTGAAGCAGAACGGTGGCAAATCCGTGGCCACAAAAACTCCCTTTGGAAAGGGAAATAATCTAAAATAACCCAAATAAGACTCCCCCAGTGATATGGCACTTTGGTAGGTTAAAGCACAGGAAACGATGAAGTTTGGGCTCCATCCTGTTTGACCATTTACACTATCTACTTATCAATGTACCTGGCCTGGCCCGAGGAGATTGGATGGTGTCTGGATACAAGAGGTACAATTCAGTGCTTCCAACTGCTTGAAAGGGACCGGGCAGTGATTTGTGACCTCTCTGGTGATCAGTGAGATAAAGCTCTGCAGTGAGGATGTCCTCTGCCCTGCCATTAATGCTGGTCAGAGCTGGCCCAGGCTCCCCATGCACACCTTGGAGCTGCACGGAGGCTGTGGCCTGATCACTCCCAAATCCTGGAATGTCTCGAATCCAGATTCAAGGCTTGGGGGAGGGGGTGGAAATGAATTTGCTGCTGTCAAAAGCATATGGATGTTTCATGGGGAATTTGAATAGCAGTGAAACAGATGCTGAGGCTGGTACCTGAGATGATGGCAGCGCACAGCGGGAAAGGCCATGGCACAAGAAAGAACCAGGAGAGCAAAGCAGTCCGAGCTGGGAGCTTGGATATCCTTGCCCAGGGATAACTCTTATTAACTTAAGCACATCAAAGCACAAATGAGGCTGGTTTATTCCTGGACCCAGACTGGCCTGAGGAAAGCCATCCTGAGAGTCTCTTCCCAGCGCTCCAGGATGTGCTGCTGGTGCTCCTTTGCCAGCAGAGATGTTCCCCCGGAGCCACGTTCGCAGCCTGATATGGACCAGAATTGCCTGCTCTCAAGCACTTGCAGTGCTGCTGTGGTGCTGGGATGCTCAGCACCTCAGGAGGGGTTCGGGGCCCAGTTAATGTCATTATTCTCCTGCTTATTGCCTTCAGAATCCACTCAGTGATAGGGAGGAGGTGCCTGCTCCGTCATAGGTGATGGCAGTGGAGCAGAAGTCCTGACTGGCAGGAATGGGAATGGGTTGCTGGGTGAGAGTGCGTTTAGCTTCCAGGCACTGGGTAAAAGGGATCGAAACAGGAATTCCTGTGTTTAAAGCTGCCAGCTGTAGTCTTGATGGGTGATCCCCTGGAAGCGTCAGGCCAGGAGCCATAGTCTTGTGAGGCAGAAAAGACTGGAATTGGGAAGAAACATGAGGACCATGTCTCGCCTTTGCCTGTATCCAACTGAACGGTCAGGCTTGATCTAAATCCATGACAAGGGTCCTCCTTTCCAGCCCATTTCAGACCACAGCCCTCATCCCAGCAGACCTGAGCCCTGGCAGCCAGGCTGTGTGGTGGGACCTGGAGTGCAGCCCCACAAACAGCTTGCAACCAGCAAACTCGGTCCATGCATGGCCTGAGTTTGAGCCCAAGAGGTGAGGCTTGTGCCTCTCCCCACTGTTTTACAGTCGTCCCACTGACCTCGTCATTATCATCTTTTATGGCATCCCATGAGCTATTGAAAGCATCAGAGGAGGAAATGAAGGGCCGTATACTGTCCAGGCTCTGTGGTGCTATGTCCCCTGACGAGCTATTCTCTCCTGGCCGTGCCCGTAAGTGGCTTCGATTAACATTGCATGGGACACTGAAGAAAGAGTAGAGAAACAAAGAGAAGGAAAGCTGCAATACTGCTCAAGATCTCTCTATTTCCCATCACATCCTTCTCATTGCAAACCTCCACCCTGCCTTTCTACAACCCATTTAGACTTAATCTCTTTCATTTTCTGGCCCTGTCCCGCATGATTGCTACTCTTCTCTGCATCCTAACTGCATTTGGTGAATGTTTCCCATCTGTGGTCATCAGTCTCTGCTCCTTACCACCAACTGCCTCTCATTTCCTTCAGGGATGAGTCTGGGTCCAAGAACCTGATTCAGGCTTTAAACAGGGGCTTTTCTGCACTCCAGGGACATTTGGACAGGATCCACTATGGCTGGGAGCGCTCGTGTTTGTTGTTCCAGCAGTCACCTCTGTGCCTAAGTAACAGTTTAGTTAAGGAACACGTCATCTTCCTTGTGTTCCTGGTGTGCCTGGAGGAAGGGGGAGTGGGGTGGGAGAGGAGAAGAGGAGGAAGGAATTAACTTGGGAAGTATACTGTGAGTTACGTTTATTTTCTCTGATCCATCAATCTTGTGTTATATTGCTCATCTCCATGGGGCTTGTCTGAAAAGAGAGGATTTACTGCACTGTAAGCCAGGGCAGTGATGTGCAAAGGTGGGGGGTGGCACGGAAGGTATCCTAGGAGAGAGCAGGGAACCAGAAAAAGAGGTGGGGGAGCTTGTGGATCCCCCCACAGAGGTTTAAATCTGCCATACATTGCCCATTACCCCCCAGACACCCATGGGGGCATCTTTGGAGGGAGTGGAGCAAACTACCTTATCATGGAATGGTTTGGGTTGAAGGGACCTTAAAGCTCCTCCAGCTCCAACCCCTGCCACGGGCAGGGACACCTTCC
>WYDI02005802.1:0-31965 GCA_009867235.2 Psittacus erithacus
GGGGCGCGCCCGCGGGGCCATGAGGGCGGTGTCCGGCCATGGCCCATGGCAGCGCGGCGGTCATGCTCAAGTGCGTGGTGGTGGGGGACGGAGCCGTGGGCAAGACGTGCCTGCTGATGAGCTACGCCAACGACGCCTTCCCCGAGGAGTACGTGCCCACCGTCTTCGACCACTACGCAGGTGAGCGGCGGGGGGGCCCGGCGGCTCTGCCGCCCTCTCTGCCTTCCTCCGTCTCCGGCCTTACCCTGCCGGGAGGCGATGGGGAAAACTCGGCCGGGGTTTGCCCCCCTCACCCGCTGTGTTTCTCTCCCCTCGCAGTCAGCGTTACCGTCGGGGGCAAGCAGTACCTGCTGGGGCTGTACGACACCGCCGGCCAGGTGAGTGCCAAGCGCTGCCGCGGACCCCCGCCCCGCCGCGATCCCCCGCTGAAGTTACTGGCAGGGCTGCGGTCCGGGCTGGGTGATTCAGAGGCGGAGGTGCGGGGTGGTGGTGGTGGTGGCTATTGATACAAACCGGGTTTAGAGGAAACCCATCGATCCAGCCCGTGTGCCGAGGGCGGACACACGCGTTATTTTTAGCCATGGGTACCCGGCTCCGGGGCGGGGGGGGGGGCTGCGCCACCGGCCCGGGACCGGCATCACCCCCCCCGGCCTCGGTGCCGAGCCTCCCGCCGGCGTTGGGAGGAGGGAAACGAGCCTCCCTTAGCACGGAGGGAACTTGCTGCTCCAACGCGTCAGGCGGGGTAGAGCCCCGGAGTGCTGCCGCTCGCCTTGCTGGCACTTCGCAGCTCTTGAGTAGCTGAAGAGTTGTTCAGCTTAAGGGTAGAAAACCATAACATGTAATTGTCAGTCGCTGCCGTTGAGATAACCCGGGTTTCTTCTGCTGTGCCAGACAGTGGGAGTGATTCAGGTTGAGATTATTACAGCCTGTTTTGAAAGATGCTATGTCTGCATGTATCTTAAGTAACTTCAGTGATTGATAAGCTGCTTGGTGTTCGGGGGGGCCGGTGGTGTAGCGGTTTCTAAAGGGCTCCGTTACTCAAGTCACTTCTCAGTCAGCTCAACTTGCGCGGCACGGGTCGGCACGGGTCCCCTGGGTTAAAGAACGAGAGCCTGGAGATGCCTCGTTGGAAACAAAATAGTTTGTGAAGGGCCTGACCCCGGGAGGTGCAGGGCTCAGGCAGAAACGCTGCATGGGTTGGGGTAAAGTTGTGTATTCCTTGCGTTTAAACTTCTCCTTGCAGCGTGAGCATGTGTTCTGCTCTCACATGACCTCAGACGTGCTTCCTTCTTGTGTAGAGCCACTAGTAACATGATGGCACTGGACTCGCGTAGGCTGGAGCCATTTCTTTAAGCCATGTTACAACTGTGCTTAATTATAACAACTGCTGCCTAAGTAAGGGGGGCTTTTTAGATCTGCAAACAGCCTGGAGTAAGGGAAGAAGCATTTAACCAGTCCTTGATATCTTGGTTAGGCCTGAAATCAGCAATAAAGTTAATTCCATGAGAATTACAGCAAGCAGCCCTATTTCCAGGCAGCTGATGCCTGAAGGGTGAGACTTCCCAAAAGTCTGGCTTCATGGTTGTCATCTCCCTGACGTAAACACAAACTGGCCAAAGTTATGCCAAGTGCATTTCTTACTATTGTCATAGCCCTGTTTGTCAGCAGTAACTGCTTCAAAACACAGCTTGTGAAACACTGCTTAAGTAGGTTACGGAATGAGGACCGAGTGTGCAGGCATAGAAAGTATTTGGTTAATATGCAGCTATTTTTATCTCTATTTTCATAAAGAGCATTGGAACATGTGAAGCGGCCCCAGCAGTACTGCACACGTCCATAGCTTCATAGTGGGTGCTGTCTCAAACTGCTTGTACTGGCTTGTTGCTGTTAATGGGAGCGTGTGTTGTTAGCTCTGTGTAACCTTAACTAAGGTGATTTTGTGGTATCCCGCCTCTTCCTGAATGTGCTGGGTACAAAACCAAGTGACTTTTGGCCTCCTCAAAAGCCAGCAGGTTGAACAGGCCTGTTTACAACAAACAGCAAGTGAAGATATTCCTGCCTGTTATGCTAAGAAAGTCTTTTCGGTATGAAATTGTATATCCAGATGTGTAAAAATTTGGGCTAAGCTTTTTCTTTCCTTTTTCTTTCTTTCCCCAAATTCCAAGAAGCTGGAATCTTTAAGTTTGAATCACAGAGCGGTTTCTGATGTGCCCAGGACCAGATCCTGTTGGCCTAATTCTGAGGAGCCTCAGCTCATGTCGGGTGTTTTAATGAGGCTACCTTTACAAATATACCTGGCCTTGGCAAAACTCCTGCTTTAGTCAGACCCGTGGTGCTAATAAAATCTTTACCATTATCCCCATCCCGCTCCAGCACAACCAAGGCGGGAGTCTGTGTGAAGATGCCAGTCCAGCAATTCCATTCAGCTAAAAGCTGCTTTGTCAGAGAGCATGCTGACAAGCCGGACTTCCCGGAGCTGTGTAATAACAGAAAGCTGTCTTTAAAGCTTCAATAGGTGTAGTAAAGAGCCGAAAAGACGTGAGCTGATGGTGCCTTCTCTGTGGTGAGGAAACTGTGCTGCATCTGGTGCATGCCTGCTGCTTGCACACATCAGTGTTTTCATTTCTAATTCTGTCCCCCCCCCAGATAGCTGTGCTGTAAAATAGTGGCCTGATAGCATCGTTTTATCACAACTTGGCAGCATGTGCTCGCTGTGGTATCCAGGCAGTTCACAGTCTTCAGCATGTTTATGCTGCCAGCGCATAGGTACAATCTACAGATCTCATTTCGGGGGGAGAGGAGTTAGAGGGTAAATGGAGGGCAAGCGGTGATCTACTCCATATCCATGCAGGAAGCCCATAGCAGAGCAAGGATTAAAGACCTATTGATTCATAGCTGGTGTACAGCAGGCTCATTGCCCTGAAATACTGATTTAATCAGCCTGCGGGTCTCTTTAACTTGCATGGTTATGTGTTCAGCAACTTGTGACAGACTTCTGTTTGGCAGAGGAGTTGCAAGCTTTTGGGTTCATAGCATCCAGTACTCATTTCTAGCTCGCTTCTTCACAACACACAGAGGATCACATGTAGCAACTGATGACATAATGCATCATATCCTTGTGAGTTTAAAGTAGGTTGAGAATAAATCTATAAAGTCCCATTTTTTTCCCCCGGGTTATATATAGCAGGAAAAAGGCCACTAGCAGGCCACAAACTTCAGTTTCTATGCAGACAGACCTTCCCCTTTTGGGGGTGTGTGTGTGTGTGAGCTCAGGCAGGCTTCTCTCTGGCTGAAAGTACTGCAGCCCCGATTCAAATAGCCAGTACAGCTGCTGGGCAGGGGAGGCAACCGGAGCCTATTTGGGCGTGCAGCTGTGGAGGCAGCTCCTGCGCCAGGGAAATGGGTGGGAATCCGGTACCCATGGTGTCCAAGAGGACATTCTTCCAGCAATTCCTCCCAGAGGTGGAGCCAGCAGCTCCTTTTAGCCTTGCTGCTGCACAGAGCCTTGCGATGAGACTGGCTGGGCTTGGAGTGCACCCTGGTTTCCCCAGGAAGAGCTGGAACCTGTCTACATCACCTGGAGCTGGGAGCATCAATGCGCTGAAGTTTGAATGTGAGGTGGTTGTGATACTGGTGCTTGGATGTCTTTGGCTTTGCAGTAGCCTTTCTTGCTCTGGAAGACTTAACCGCATGCCAGCGCTGCTCTTCATTGAGCAGGGGTATGGGGCAAACTCAGCTTGGGAAGAGAACAGTGCCTTCATCAGGAGTCTGCTAGCTGCACAGTGTTAGAGAGCTTTTGAGCTGGTGACAAGTGATGATCATTTTGCTCTTCTATAATACCCAAAGTAATGCTGCCAGCTCTCACAGTGGAGCAATGTCTGTAAGCACTAATGAAGAGGTGTGCTGCACATCCCCTTGCCACGTCCCAAATGATAGGGATAAGTGGGAGGGCCCACAGGAGTTACCTCTTGGGGATTTCACTCCGTACTGAAGGCTGCTGCTTAAAATGGCAGTTGGGGACCATCCTTCTCTCACTCTGTGGGGTTTCATTGATGGTGTCCCTTTCCTTCCATATGTGCCGACCACATACAGGTGGAAGCCTTGCTCTGCTCTGTGTCTTTGCTGTGAAGAACTGCAGGGGATGCAGGAGCAGAGCCTGTGCTGCTCCAGCTGCCCTGGGAAGAGAGACGCTGAGGCATAGCATGGCTGTTTGGTGCAGGTTTGGCACCAAGCCAGTGTCTGAGTAGTGCAGAGCAGGGTACAGAAGGAGCAGAGTGAATCTTGCTATGGTGCAGTGCCTAATAATAACACTGGTATCCCTCAGCATCACTCAGTGTTGTGATACTGGCCTGGCCTGCTTGGACAACGCTGAGGTAAACTGTATTCCTTGGCTTTCCACTTCTATTTCTCTGCCTTAAACACCCTAACACATGCAGGACAAGCTGTAGGCCTGGTACAATAAAGCTCTCAGTGCCTTCTCAACCATCACCAAAACAGTAGCCACAGAACGCGCTAAGCACAAGAGCAGAACAAGCCGCTTCTTGGCTCCTGTTGGCTCAGATACCAATGGTTACTGTGGTTGCAGCAGCAGCCATTTAATTCAGATACGCTGATGTTTTGGTTGCAGTGGAGGCCCTGGTGTTGCAAGCAGTTTTGTATTCAAGTTGGTCAGGCTGCTGAAGTGCGTGAAGCTGATTCCATCATTAGCAACATCAGTGCCTGTTTTAAGGCAAGGTGTCAGAACAAATGGTTGTAACTGAACGTGCCAACACAAAAGAGGTGGTGGAGGTGTGGTTATTAGAATGGATGGTCACCAGGCTTGCTGTGGTTGCTATAAATAAGGAGTAGAGGTAATATTTGTGCTCCTTGCTGGCTGTTTGTCTCAGCTTTGGTCGGTAACCCTGAACTAACAGGTACCACTTCTGTGTCTTACTGAAGGGAAAGGCAGCTGCTGACCATGTGGGCTGGTCTGTTGTGAAACAGACATGTCCTTGCTGAGATCATTACTCCTTCCAAGTTGCACCTACCACGCAGCCATAGTGCCAAATGGAAGCCTGGACCATGCAAGCAGGGTCTCACACAGTGCAAAGCCTGCCACCCTTTACCATAGAGCTGTAAACACCAAAACCTATAAAGTGATCTTGGCAGATCTGAAAATGAAATGTTAGCAATTGACATCCCGTTCCCATTCTGCCCCCGCCCCGTGCCTCCCTTCTCCCACATGCATTTTCCCTCACTCCCTTCATACTGTCCCAGCCAGGCTGGCACCAGGGAGCTGTGAGCTCATGAGTCCACTCCAGTCCAGCAGCGGCCGTGCTGCCCTGTGAATAGCTCAGCCTCTGCTGAAGCTGCTCTCTGCTTCAGGATGGTGCCAGCCACGTAGATTTACTGCTCTTCAGCCACAACTGGATGTGAGCAGATAAAACAAAGCTGTGCCTGTTTTCTCCCTCTGAAATTTAAGTTCTTCAGTGCAAAAGATGGAGTTGAAGTCCCTGAGCTTGCAGTCTCTTATGCTGAGACAAGCGTGGTCTTGGACAGGCTTCCATTTGGCATCACTTGCTCTAGACAAGTGTTGAAGCAAACATGGGCATTCCCTTTAAACAGAAAGGGGCTTCCACCTTCAGGTTTGCTTTTAAAAATGGCCTTCCAGCAACACCAGTCCCAGTGCAAAGCTCGCATTCAAACACCTCCCTTGCTGTGAGCTGTGACTCACACTCTGAAAGCATCACTGCTTTCCTAGAAAGGCAGGTAAGTATTGCTATCACCAGCTGGGGAGCCTTGGGATGGCAGGTGCTGCATCCACAAAACGTATGTTGGGAACTCAGGACAGTTGTGTTTCATTTTCAGTGTCAAAAGCCCTGTAGCACTTCTGAATAGCATCACTGCATTATGGTAAAATCAAATGCAAGGAATGTGTTTCAAACTGTAGATCTGGTGTGTCTTTATGGAATTATCAGCAAGTTAATGGCAGGCCAAAGTAAAGAACCCAAAGCTTGAGGGGTTCTCTGAAACGTCAAGTTTTGAGATGTTAAAAGCACATTTTGATGAAGACTACTGACATAGACTCTTGCTAAACACTGGTATCATGTTATATGGGCCAATAAAAATCCCTTTTCCTGGGTTAAGAGTCAGCAGATATCCTTTAGTTTGTGACCGAGTTCTGTCTGCATTTTACTGATTTACCATTTCTTCGAGGTACAGCAGCATCTTTCAATGCTATCCAAACAGCGCAGCTAAAAAGGCCATACTCAATAAAAGCAATTAGCATAATGTTACTGCAGATCCTCTTACATTCTGACTTCATTTTAAGGTGGTGTGTGCACCTGCACTCATTCGAGTATCGTACAACCCACAGCTGTACTGCTGGAGGCAGGAGTGATAGAATGGGACAGCCGGGTAAGGTGGCATGAGCTGTACAGTTTAGCTTCTGACAGAGGACATGTGAGACCCTGGGAATTCTCTGCAGGTCCACAGTCAGACTTCGTGACTGAAATCCATTTCCTTTGCAAAAGGCTCTTTATATTTTGGTAAATAAGAAAAGTATAAAAAAATGCATCTTTTCATGGATAGCCTAACTCTTGATTCAGCCTCCAAACTACCTCTTAAAGCAAACTAAATCACATTTAGAGTACTGTCTCCACAGCCCGGACCCGCGATCCAGAGGGCTTACAGTGTGCGTTAGAGTCTGATCCAAAGCTCTGTGTTAGCAGGTACCCTGTTGCTGATTACAGTAAGCTTTATTCCAGTTCCTTTATTGAGAACACGTGGACAAAGTAGATGTAAAACTTCAGCAGTACTGAGGTTTTGCCAGCCCCTGGCTTTCAAAGTGATGAGTCAGCTCTTCCTATCCACAGACATCACTACCTAAGAACCTGAATGGTTTGAGCCTTTTTCTTTGGCCCTTTGCTGGATGTGGGCTTTCTTTAAGCCTTTGTGCTTTATGTGTCCAAGTTCTGTCTGTATCTGTGGGGTACCAGAAATTTCTCTTTCATTTAAAGGTAAAAAGGATGTGATTTTTTTCTCCAGGAACCTGGGCTTTAAGAAACAATATAAAGCACACTGATTCCAAATACTGCAGTTTTACTGTCAACTGTAAACTCCAACATCACTAAAATGGATGCTTTGGGACAGAGCTTCATGACTTCCAAATTAGCAGTTACATTTCAAACAAAACTGCCCCTCCTCTCATTAGAAACAATGCAAAATGAGGACAGAGAGGAGGGGAACGGTATCTTCTTACTGCCCCGGTCTCTGCTTTTATAAGCAGCCCTTTGGCTTGGATCGGTGACTGGATGATTTGTGATAAGACAAATGTGTCTGAAGGCCACATGACACTTCCAGCAGTTCTGAAGGGCTTGTGTCATTTGACACGTTAGTGGCCACTGTCCTCAGCCTGGTTTTATCCTTCCCTGTGCTGCATCCATGTTGTGGCACATGCAGCAACCCTTTGTGATGGCTGGCACTCCTGGTGCGCGTATGAAAATGCAGGTGGCTGCGTTATTCTCCAGAGCAAAGGAACATCTGTCAGCATCCTAAGTGAGTGCGTTGCTTTGGATGAATAAAACACAGGCTGAAAGTGCCTCAGGCAGCTTGTGCTCTAAATTAGGTATAGCCATGAATGCTAAAAGATCATCTGTAGGACTTAATGCTAGTTCCTTCTTGGTCTGATATCCGGTTGGGATGCAGTGGTGGAGGCAATAAGGGATGGATGCCAGGTAGGATCTGGGATGCATCTGTAGTTATGACCAAGGGATAGCCCAGCTAGGGGAGGTGAGCTGGATTACATATTCCTTGCTTGAGGAAGAAGAAACATCTGCTGCAGTGAAATCATTGAGTGTTTTACCATGTTCTTCAATGGAAACTGTTACCCCCAACCAATTAGGACTTGACATAAAATGAGGTGCAGAAGACTCTTAGGAACTCCTTTAATTCCAGAAACTCTTTCACTGTGATGTGTTTATTCAGTGTGCACATGATGGCACTGGTGCTCTGGCACTTCGTCTCCTGAGAAGTTGCATGATGGGAATTAATCCCGAGGAGTCAGTGTGAAGGCTTAGTCTTCTGTCGTACAAAGCTGCTGCTCAGCACTGCACTGGAGAATGTGCTTTTGGGGCTTATTTGTAAAAAGTGAAAGGGAATGGGACACCTAACTGATCAGTCTTTCTTGTCTGGGCAGGGTTTATATAGCTAGTAAATGAAAAGTCATTTATGGATAAGTGTATTCAACCATCTCTATTCCATAGTCTGTTTTCCCTGTGAGAACAGATTTATCGATGGTCATGTTCTTTTGTAAAAATAAAGGGAAAGAGCCCATCTTTCCAAAGAGCAGGATCTGCAGAGGGTCCGACCAGACCCCTGTGCCAGGATAAGTTTGATGCTTTTCCTTTCACTGCCCGTACCTGAAAGAATGAAAAATCCTGATTGTTCATGGCTGCAGTCACCCCAACTAGGGTGACTCCATTTCCTGGAGAAAGTGGGAATCCTGTGTGGGAACACTGCTGTTTGCAAGGTCACTGATGGTAAGAAAGGAGCTGGCGCAGGAACGCTCTGTAGCCTTGTGGTTCCTCAAGGCAACAGAGGGGTGTCATAGGTAAGGAGTGAAAGGGCTTGTCCATGGCTATTACTGTAAGAGCTCCGTAGTGGATGAACAACTAGTATAAAGTGTTTATGTGCAGCTCTGCTTGCCAATACTGCTTACAGCCAGTTGAATCCATGTTCTGTTGTTGCAGACACTAAAAAGCCTTACAGAGAAAAGTCAGGGACTTCCACTTTCAGGAAAGCACGAGGAAGCCAGCAAGTTGAAGTTCCTGGGGCGAGGGAGAGAGGGAGTGTTCTGTTGAGGCCGCCTAGGAATAGTTTAGCATCACCACATGGCATGATGTAGGATTTGGAAAGTATTTAATCCCACATTAAGACAGGGATCAGTTCTGATCACTTAAAGGCAATTTTGTGTATAATTGAAGAGATATTCTGTCCTTCTCGTCTCTAATCTCTAAAATCCATTTTACTAGGCTCCATCTTCCAGCTAGCTATTTGTCTCTATACAGAAAAGCTTTTCAGGAGTGCAAGCAGTCCTCAAATATCCCAGAAGGAAGGTTTTGTCAAAAGAAAAGGTAATTCATAAACCCTGGGCTTTTCCGATGTATAATTCATACCTCCTCTGTACAGCCCTCCTCGCAGGGATTTAGAGATGGATTTAGAACAGCTTACTTCATTTTTAGGATACAATGGACGAGCACTCACCCTGCATTCTTGCAGCCTTTTCTATAAATTAAAAATAGATGCTGGGCCCAAATCAGCAGCTTTCAGTGCTCCCTGGGAAACCTGTGTGATTGAGCCACAACAGGATAGTGCTGCTGCCTTCAGCAATGCGAGCCGCATCCCCAGAAGCCTGTGAAGAGACGGAGGGTCTGTAGTGCACTTTACCCCTGGGAATAATCAGCACGTCTTGGTTTGTGTGTTCAAAAGCTACAAACAGTCACAAATAGGGCTTGGGCTGCAGAACTGGACAAGCAGATGTTTTATGATGATGCTGTGTCAGTCTGAATTGCAGCTTGCCAAATGGTCCTGGCATTAGTGGTGCCGTGTGAGAAGCAGCGCCAGGAAGCCAGCAGCCTTGGGATGCTCCAACCTCCATCCTTGCAAAGAGTTGCGGTGTTACACAGACCAGATGAAACAATTTGGAGAGGTTTTTAGCCAGGGAAGCAATTTGCACTTGGCGTGGGGCAGGACAGACCACTTCCCTCTCTCTATTCACCCACCAAGCATCTCATAGAATCAGAAACCACGGGGTGATTCAGCAGGGTGAAGGGTGATTCAACAGGGTGAAGGCTGCTTCATGGTGTGCTGCTGGAATGGGCTGTTGTGCTCAAAGGTTCTCCCTGGTGCTGATGGCAAAGCTGCACATCAGCCTTTAATGCCAAATAATCTGGGGGAGATGGGAGGATGTGGCCACTGGGATAACTGGGAGCTGCTAGTCCCTGGGGCACATGCCAGATACAGCAGTCATTATGGTTCAGTTCTCACATTTTCCAAACTATTCCAGGGGCCTTCTGAAATGGAAATTCATTTTCAGGGAGGAAAACTCTGAAAAATGCAGTCATGAAGGATAGCTTTGAAATGCACTGCAAAAATGAAAGCATGGCAATTCATATCAAGAGAGGACTTTTGACTGTGGTTACCATGCCCTACTATGAAATGCATTAAAACTTGGACTTACAGCTGGGGTTTTGCTCTGCAGGAACCAGCTAGTTGCACATGTGAGCCTCACTAAGACCCTCTGAGCAGCAGCAGGGATTACCCTTCACTGCGTGAAGGTTGGATTCCTCTAGCAGCTCTGCCTGATGTCTATTTTTGGCTTCCCCTCTAAAAACAGATGGTTGGGAGTGAGAACCTCCTCTTACGACTGCTGTTGTAAGCTGTGAAAGCAACAGATGGTTGCTAACACAGAGATCACAAACCTGTGATCAGTTGTTGAGCTCCAGTTTTCTTCCAGTGGGACGGGCTTTGTATGCTGCCATCCACTTTGTATCTTATCAGAACAGAAAAGAAATAGGCTTATCCTTTTGTTTATGAATATGTCAGTATGATGTAACTGGAGAACTATCATTAAAATTCTGTTCCTAAGCTGCAGACCACATAAAATCACTGACTACTTTGTTCCATCAGAATGGAACATTATGTTATAATGTTGTGTTACATTACATTATAAATAATATATATTACAGATATAACGCCTATAGATGAGCATGACACACCTTGCTCAGGGCCCTTGCACAGCGTTAATGACACACCAGAATTTGTTTTCTCCTATTTGCTTAAAGATGTAAGCCCTGATATTTACAAGAAAAGGAAAGGAAAATGTAAAAGTATCAATTTCAATTCTGCTCTTTTCAAAATGAAACCAAAAAATAACCCCAAAGGAGTCCTTCCTAGTTTGTAGCTGAGAAGCCAAGCCAAGTCAGTTCCTCCGTCTCATCTCCTTGCCTGTGTCTGTTCTGTATTGGCAGCTGCGCTGGGTTACCAAAGAGATACTAGGTGAATGATGGATGGTCCTGCTGCAATGGTGTGTCTTTTAGAGGAATTACAACTCTATATAGCATTAATTAAGCCAACATACTCGCATGCAGTTGGTTTAAAGTTATTAGAGCTCTTGTATTTTCAACATGTTTTTCTATTAGTATTCATTTGCTTCAGTAAATGGTGAACTTTTGAAGTCCACAGCATATTGGAGAATAAGCCATTTCCCCATTATAGCCTGGAGGTTTTGACACTTGTAATGCATATTTCCATACTTAGTGGCCTTCTTGCCCATCTTGTTCACGTTCTTAAAATAGTCCAGTAAAATTCTTTAAATATTTTTAATGCCTAAATATACAGGCAAGGCCTCCCCCAATTAGCCTGGAAGTCTTAATTGCTGTACAGGATGGTGTGTACAGGCACCCAAACTGGGATTTCTGTTGACTGGCAAGTATAATTAGGTTTTGCCATTGCATTTAATTTGAGAATTAGCCACATTCATTTCCCTCACACTAGATTCAGAAAATACAGCTGAAGGAATCTGATTTTGCCAGGCTTCTCTAATATTCAGTCTAAATGCATTTGTTTTTTCAGAGCCTTCTACCCATGCAGCAGTTATTTAGGCCCAGTACATCACAGGAGGTTTTAGGTTTGATTGCTGTTTCTGAGGTGCTGTTGGGGAGCAGGAGGAGTCCTTAAGCACAGATGGCCTGCTAGATGCTGGTAACAGTTAAGCCAGAGTCTTTCTTAAGAAGACCGAGGACCAGTCTAATGATGTGGTGGGAGGCTTTATGAGAATTACCTGCCATTATTAGCATCAATATGCACCTAATTTTCATAGCACAGACAAAGGCAAGCCTGGCAGCACTGGCTTGTTTCAAGCAGCAGCATTGGTGGGGACAGCCAAATTCTCTGTTAATTTAAGTAAGTGTGAACGCAGTGAAGTCACTGTAGTGAATACCACATACTTCTTTGGCCGTGGCATGATGTATCCAATCACACTGTACTTGCCTGCAGTTGAACTTCTTAATTACAGAGGACAGACCCACAGCTTGCCCAGTGTAGATGGGACAGGGTATAAATCAAAAGGCAGATATATAAATAGCTGCAGGGGCAGGAAAGGAGTTCAGCAAGGCATGCACCTTAAAAAGCAGTAATGCTGCTCACTCCCAGATGATTGCTGAGGAATACATGGGAAGTAAGGAGCAGGACCAAGATGTGGCTAAATGGACAAGATTCACATCCAATGGGATTTAAAAAGATAAATACAAAAGCTTTGAAGTAAACCATGCAAATGAAACTCAGCTTTGAGATCAGAAACTGATTGGTATTTGCCATGAATAAAAGGTCCATCTACAATTTGAAACGGATTAACTAAAGAGGTATTTTAAGGCCAATGGACTAAGTAATTTCTGGTGGCAGTGAAGTGTTTTCTCCATTCCAGCATTTAATGCAGACAGTATTCTCGTTATTGTAGCCCAGATGTGAGGATTTTAGAAAACGTTGAATGTAGTGAAGGCAGCTCTTTAGTAGCAGGAAAGAATTATGACTTTAAACTAGATTTTTTCTTTAAAGAAAACCTATTCAGTAATACCCTGTGTGTGATTTAGCAGAGCTGAATTCAAGAGCAGCTGATGGATCTGCCTGTGTGTTCTTGCATGCAGATTTTGTACTCCAGGGACCAGTGTAATTTGCAGTTGGGAAGCTTCTTTTAGGATTTCAATCTCCACCCAGAAAACAGAGTGGCAACTCTGATCAGTACCTAACTATATTCAACAGTAGAAGTGAAATGTAAAATACATGCCTAAAAAGAGAACTGAATGTTGAACAGTTTCAAGTCGCTGTTGTGATGTTATTTCTGCCTTCTATGATGAATGTCCACAGATGCCCAAAAGACAAGGTTCCTGTTTTTTTTCTTTTGAATCAGGATAGGAGGCTGACACTAGCAGGGGAACAACTGATCTTCAGATAGGCCTGTCAAATGCTGTGGTTTCCCAGTAGTGTCAGTTACTGCGGTTGTGAAATTGGGAGCCCATGCTTACAGCCAAGTTTGCTCTAGCTTATTGACAAAACTCTAAAGTATACCAGACTGGCAGTAGGGTGTATAACCAAAATGGCACATGAGAATACTGATTCCAAATACGAATATTGTGTAGACTGACACTAAAAGAGTACTGGCCAATGGTAACTCCCCTGCTAGTGCAGAGTCTCCTCCAGTGCTTGTCATTTGTTCATTTCATGAGGAGGATAACAGCCCTCTTCTCACAGCTGTTGACTCCCAAATGAAAAGATGGGCCTGGCAGAAACTATTCTGAGGAAGTTTTCACATGTGTTCTGAAATTCTACTGACACCATCTTTAGAAACCTAACAATCAATGAAGGGCTGTTTTGAGGGTGCAGCTATAGGTTAATAACCTGGTAATGTGGCTGTTGCCAAGGAAATGAAAATTTGATTTTCTGGCTTGATTCAACCGTGGAGTTGAATCCTGTTTCTGTCTCTACATTTAATGAACAAATTGCTCCCATATTTGTGAGATTTAATTAAGATGGGGAGCTTATATGGGGAGGAGGGAGGCTGCCACAGCAGCGGTAGTAAATTGGTGTTTATGATGGCAGAGATGGCATAAAACCAGCTCAGTCTTACTTATCTATGTTAAAAACCAACCAACCAACCAAAAAAGCCAAAGGTAGGAATGGTAAAGCATTGGTTCACTGGCAATTCACTTTCTTTCTTGCTAGAGAGAACTGTTTTACTATGGGACAATGCTCCCAGGTATTGTACTGTGTGCCCTGGCAGTAGGACTGGTGGCTTTAGAAGTTATGGCTCTAAATGACCCAAATAATAATCTTTTCCACTAACTTCCCCTCCACAAAGGGCATTAATATTCCCCTGATGGTGTTCTTGATCCTGAGTGTTCCCTAATAGTGTTTCTTCCCACTTTTTGCTGGGCTTGCTCACAGAAAGCAGTCTGGATAAAAAAGGTCCCTCTGATCCTTACTTTGCCCAGTCACTAGTAACAGGACAGCAAAGTTTCTAAGAGACAGAAAGATTCTTAAGCGGGCTTTAAATACCACCTCTACGTATGATCCAAAAGAGAAGACTTTTTGCATTAAATAGCCTTAATGTAGTCTAGCTTTGTATTATCTGTATGGCTCTATAGCATTCACATCTGCTTACTCCTCTTTGGTCAAAGAAATGCTAACCTTTGAATATGTTTGAACCATAAGCCTTTTTTTTAACTTAAAGCTTTTGAAGGGGTAGTTTTCTGTATAGCGTGGTACCGAAGTAAGTTTCTATTAACACTGCTTTTCAATATATTTATGTTCACATATCATTACTCTCATTTTGCTCTGAAATACAAGTACAGTTTCTATACCTAACTGTTCAAATTAAACAAGATACCATTTAATATTGCAGATAACAGACTTTTTCTTTCATAGGAAGACTATGATCGTCTGAGACCTTTATCTTATCCTATGACCGATGTCTTCCTTATCTGCTTCTCAGTGGTAAACCCTGCTTCATTTCAAAATGTGAAGGAAGAGTGGGTACCAGAGTTGAAGGAATATGCACCTAATGTTCCCTTTTTACTAGTAGGAACACAGGTATATCTGGTTCTGTTATACTTTATCTAAACAATTCAGATCATTGTATGGTGCCTTTTCTTTGGGCTGGAAATTCAGGCCCAACAGGCTTTTGGCTTTGGAAGAACAACCCTAGCAAGTGGCAGAAACCCCTGTATTTGTGGTGTTCTCTAATGGGCTACCTGCATTTTGTTAAAATATATTCACTGTAAAGAGAGTGGCAAAATTAGCTCCATCTGTCCTTGGGACTTTTTAGAAAGTCAGGGAACTTAAGGAATAAAATTATCTATTCATACCCATGTACATGGGTCTACAGTTGTTGGTCATATACAATATTTGTTGAAGCAAAGGAGCAAAGGTAGAAGTGAGACAATTTCCTCCTGCTTCTTGTGACCAGTGGACTGGGCTTCAATTACAAAGTGATTCACATGTTGGTATTATCTTTGGGTTAATCCTTCTGCCACTGCTGGATGTACCTTCTGGCTTTCCAAGATGATCACATCTAACTGAAGAGCTGAATTACAGAACAAACGTTTGTTCCTTCTGGATTAAAGGTGGTAGTTCACAGCTTAAATTTCCAGGGCTTTTTGGATCAGGAAGGGTCCGTGATCTGAATCATGCATGACTCCATTTGTATACACATAATACTCCGTTAAATAAATGTTTCTGCTTTTAAAAGAGGGTATTATAGAGCCTGATGACTTTTGTTTAGAAAAAGTATTCCAACATGACCGCTATCTTCCTTGCTAGATTGATCTTCGTGATGACCCAAAAACTCTGGCAAGACTGAATGACATGAAAGAGAAGCCCATATTTGTGGAGCAAGGACAGAAGTTAGCTAAAGAGGTAAACTCCTAGTTGAAAGCAAGAAGCAAAAAAAAACTATTACTAATTGTCTTTTTCTTTCTTTACCACTTCCGTGTACAAAAATCTTCTGACAGGTTACCAGTTAACAATATTTACTTACATTGTTGATACAGCTAACAAGCAGACCTGTGTAATAGCACTTCCCTGGTAGTAGTGGTTCTAAGTTTCTTTGTAGACACTTGTAAAAACTACACAAGCCAGCAGTCAAGAGTGAATTAAAATTAGAGCTATGTTAAGGTTGGAAGGGACCTCTCCTCCTCTAGCAAAATGTTGAAATCATCTTTAAGAAATTGAGAGTGCTATACTACCATTTAAACACACTGTGTGGATAATGCACATAAAGACACTTACTTACAGTCTTATTTTTGAAACATAAATTGGTCATAATTCTGTAATTCTTTTGCTGTTTAGTTATCAAAAATACCTTAGGACTCCAGTGCCAGGCCAAAGAGCTTATTTAATATGCTTCCTTTGTAAACAAACCCAACTTAAATGCATTCCAGATCTTTGGCCAAAAGAAGAATCTTTTCTTCTACAGGGGGATGCATATGCACGTAGCTTTTCTAGATCACAGCCAAACATTGTGATGTCACTAAAGAAAAAAAAGATATGCAGAAGTGCACACTTAAAACTGAACAGCTGAAACATACTGTTGTTGAATTAACTTATTTTCTTGACAGATAGGAGCCTACTGCTATGTGGAGTGTTCAGCTTTAACGCAGAAAGGACTGAAGACCGTTTTTGATGAAGCTATTATAGCCATTCTAACTCCAAAAAAACACACAGTGAAGAAGAGAATAGGCTCAAGATGCATAAACTGCTGTTTGATCACGTGAGACACATTTGACAATGGCCAGGCTTACTGTGAAATTCTACTGAATTTAAACACAATGCATTAAGTACATGGCAAAGTTGTTACAGGTTTGAAAGCTAAAACTATGGTTCTGCCTTCTACAACCAGTGAAATCCAGAGGAATAAAATCAGACTCAACAAACTTGTAATAAGAAGCCACTGTATCTGTTACAAGTATTTTATTCAGACTGGAAGGTACAATCTCTCAGGGTTACATAGTCTAGAGGAAGCAAAAACTGCACCATGCTGAAACAGCATCTATGTGAATTTTATCGAGTGGAAATGCTTGGCCTGAAATACTCTAAATGAATTTGGACAGTCTTCTGCTTTGACTATACATAAATATATATATATCTTATAAACCCCCCCCAATTTTTGCACAGTCTGTATGGGATCTGCACAAAGAAATACCTTGTCTCTCTTTGCTCCAGTTATCTGCTTTTGTATGTAAGCTGCTTCCGGTTCCAGTGTATCCACAGAGGTGCAATAATCAGACCAGCCACATAGCCAAAGGTAGCTCCGAAGGAACACGAAATGGGCCATACCTGAGGGGAGAACACAAGGTAAAAGCAGACAATGAGGAAAACGTCTGTGGTTTTTTGTACTTGGTGAGCACAAAACCTAGGTATTGAAAGACAGTAGAGTCTTACTCTAAAGCTTGGCGTGCTTTCCTAAAAATGCCAAAAGTGTAACAAACATCTTCATGAACACTAAATGCTGTTGTACAGTTTTTAACTAATATGCATTAAAATGTAACCAGGCTTCTGGCTATTGCAGAGTTTAGTTCGATATTCTCAAAACTATATGAAAAAATGTAGAAGTCGTTATATCCCCCCTGGAGTGTTCAGCTAACCCGACTTCCTGTTCTGCTGCGCACATTTGGAAACCTACAGATGTCTTGGTGATTCCTCCTTTCAATCTCTCACGGTGTCCTGAAACCTTCAGAGGTGTGTGTATAGATGAACTAATATTCAAACAGGCCAGAGACTGAGATGGATACAGGGGTTTTCTTTATGTTTTTTGTCTTGAAAAGTAGGCAAAGGGCTAAATCTCCCCCTGGCTAGCAGCAGGGAGGGAATACAAATTTGGAAACTCAACATCTTGCACCCACTTCAGCAAACATGTAGTAAGCCGCTTATGTTCTAGAGCTTAGAACTAAAGCTCTCTTTTTCCTAGTATAAGAACAGGGAGTTGTTCTTATACTCAATACAGCTGACACAATTTCACAAACCATCTAGTGCAAAGCAATGGGATTTTTCCCCTACCCCCTCTTTTTTTAACTGGTATTGATTTGCAGGGAGGAGTGGCCAAAACAAGACTCAACCAGGCTGTCCTGAGATGTAGCTTATATTACCAGTCACCTACAGACCGCATTTGATGGAAATCTCAGCTAAGCAATTAAAAAGATTTACTGTTGAATAAACTAAATTCCCACCTTCTTCAAAATTCTCCTTTGCATGTTGTTTTTGCAAGGACAGTTTTGCACTTGCTGCTGTACAGTGCATATTCCTGAAGCAAGTGCAAACTGCACTCCCCTATTTTAATTTTGAATAAAGGGTGGTATTTCCACCTTCTATAATACTTGAGATGGAGACATGAACTAGACATTAAAGAAAACATCCACAGCTTGGTGTCCAGCCAAGACTGCAATTCATGAATAGCAAATGAACTTACTCTTAATGGTACTGGTTCCTCCATTCATTTTCCTAGCTCTGATTCCTCGCTTCATTATTGTGGAGAAATGTATTTATTCACATCCTCTGATCATGGGAATTTTAACTAGGAAGAAGAGTAACTTATTTTGTCCT
Source organism: Psittacus erithacus (assembly GCA_009867235.2). NCBI lineage: Eukaryota > Metazoa > Chordata > Aves > Psittaciformes > Psittacidae > Psittacus > Psittacus erithacus. The sequence goes on from WYDI02005802.1 coordinate 18,133, forward strand.
GAGCTGTTTCATCTTCACATTCCTTAGCATTTGCAGTTTTATTGTTATTTGGAGGTCTTAAGGAGTGTAGCAAAGATGACTATAAACAAGGTGCCTTAGGTACTCTTTATTGACCTTGTTTCATTCTTATTTCCGGACATTCTGTCTGTGCTACTTGTTTTTGTTGCTGAATATTTTGGCTGTTGCCTCTCAAACCAAAGACTTGCTTGTTTTCATTAACAGTGATATTGTAGATCTGCTATAAAAAGCCTTGAGATGCTTTGGCATGGTAAGATATTATGTATATTTAAAACTCATGTGAGTTTGTGGCCTTGGCTAAACTTACATTTCAGGTGGATCTTTTCAACTTTTAAATGAAATGTAATTAAGTTATTTCCAGCATTTTGCGTATTACACATGCCTAAAGGACAAAACAATAAAAGATGTCCATGCAACCCCAGCTGCTCACTCAGTACCATTCAGCTGGAACAGGAGTCGTATTTTTTTCTCTGCTGATGAAATCAAATACCACCCTAATATCCACAAAACTGTAGACAGAGGCTTTGTAAATCAGTGGTCTTTTTACATCAAAATCTCTGAATGATCAATGATCCTGCTTTAAAATCTTACCTACATTAGGTGAATCTGTAGTTGCCTGTTTGCTTTTCAGAAGTATAGGTAGATGTGGGACTCTGAATTTTTCATGTTCTCTTAACTAGAGTCAATATCCCTGATAACCTGTTGACCCTGTATGTTTTGCTATATTGTGTATAGTGGACAATTGTTGGTACGATTAAAAGGATCTCTGATGATTGTTGTAGCTTCTCTTACCTGACTGAACTGCAACTTGGAACATGGTTTTTCAATAGTTATGTAACTTTCAATACTAATTATGCCTCTGTCCGTCTTCCAAAACAATTCACTTTTTGCTTTTTAAAAACCAGTGTTACCTTACAGAAGTTTCAGGCTGTTTCATTTAACACCTGAATCTCTGAACTCTGAAATCCAACCCTCAGCAATGGCAGCTGGCAAAGATGGGGGGCAAACAGAAGAAACCATAAACCACTCCATCTCACTGTTTGTGAATGAGACAGAAAAGAAACACCATCTCATCTCTTCTTGTGGTGCAGAACAAAAGGGTACTAGGCCAGGTACCCATTCTTACTATGCTGGTCAGATGGTTTAAAGTAGCTCCAACAGCAGCTTGACTGGCCTTTTGAAAACTCCCTAAGCACAGGGGTTAAAAGCCAGGACTTCAGAACCTTGCTGTCCTAACGCTATGTTTGCTAACCCTCAAGGCAGGGCAGAAAACTCCTAACACATAATGATACTAGTTCTGCACCTTTTATTCTTGACTGCTGACCTTTAGGCTACATATAGCTGTGGGTACATCTAAAGCTGCAAGTTATCAAAGACAGATTAAGATGTGTCTGGCTCTTAAGCACATCAGCTGCACTAAAATAACAGCCCTTGGATATGCTTTTTGTCTATGAAAGTGGTTTGCTTTATTCTGCATTAGCTGCTGGCCTCATTTTTCTAAGACCAAATCACTTCCTGCTGGACCTTTCTAAATTAATTTGATTTGCTTTATCAGTCTGCTTTTGCCCTACCTTTTATAATTATCTTTTAAGCTTGGTTTAGCTTCCCTGACTTGGAATGAACTGCCTCTAAGTGATAAAAACCTAAGCAGCTAATACGTGTCTGCCTGTTCTAAGGGGTTCCATTCTGTTTATTTAATGTATGCAACTTGTAATACACCCCTTTCATCCCCTGAGAACTATTCAGCTCAGTTTCTCCTACTTTATGCTCCCTTCTGCCATGAGGAAGCTGACATATCCCATCCCAGTACTGATGTCATGTCTAGGCTGGGTCAGCAACAGGGGAATACAGTGTTAGGCAACACTGCCTAACTGCACATTTTGAAGGGGGAGAAAGCCAGGAGGGAAGAAGATTGATCTGGAGAGAAAAGTGTGGGGAGTGCAGGAGACAGGACAGAACATTCTTTAGGAAACTGTCATGAAATGCTTTGTCTGTCCCAGCAGCTGGAAAGCATCAGCTCCTGTTCTCACAGCCTAATATGACTCAGTCTACATATCAGATGCATGTGGAAAAGGGCAATTTTAGCAACCTGCATATGATTACTAGGAGTCTGAAAAGCAACTTGACAAAAACAAATCTCCACCTATACAGAATCATAGAATAGTTAGGGTTGGAAAGGACCTTAAGATCATCCAGTTCCAACCCGCCTGCCATGGGCAGGGACACCTCACACTAAACCATGTTGCCCAAGGCTCTGTCCAGCCTGGCCTTGAACACCGCCAGGTATGGAGCATTCACAACTATATGCTAAATAAGAACTAAAATTGCATTTTAAGGGACAGAGCATGAGCCAGGGGTTAATGCAAAATGATCTGGACTTCTGCTATTTAATTTTTGTTTGGTCGTTTCATCTGGCAGCAGTAACAGAACTTAACAGAGGTTTCTTTAGGCTTGCTAAATAGACAGTGCAGAACTGCAAGGTTTCTGGTGTGTATCAGAACTCATTTTAAGAGTAAGGACTCAAAATACGGATTGCCAACCTTTCAGTACACGTTTCCTCAGTGCTCTTTAGAACGCCTGTGAACTGATGTGAGAATGCTTAACATACTGCATGGAAAGCAGAGCATATTGCAGGATCCCAACAAGGTTATCTAGCTCTGCTGTACTATGCATGTAGCTAATTAAATCAGAAGTCTGACTGCGTGACAGCACTGTCATCTACTGCAATGGGAATGATGTTGACATTGAAAAGAACATAAAGGCCAGATTCTTACGGGCCAGAGCAGCAACACCGTAATAAAGTTTTAAAAGATCCTATAAAGTAAGCAGCTGACTGCTGGAACTTGAATTATACAAATGCAAAGACTGTATTTTTTTTGGTTTTAGTAACCTGGTCCCAATTCTACAGATGAGTGTTTTTCTCATATTGCTAAACTCCATTCTTTTTTGTATGCTTACTATTTCAAAAGATCCATTTCTGACTGTCAACTAGAAAGCTTATGTCATATTTTCTGTTTCATGTTAAAATTGAATAAATGAGCACAATGACTTTCCCTCCCTGTTTCTAACATGCCTTAAATTCCCGAGTGTTTAGTCTGTACTGTCTTAAAAAAAAAAAATCAGTACATGCCTTCAGTCTATTTTGGTTGCATGCACATGTTAACTAAAAATGTCTTATCACATTGTACAGAGTGTGTGTGTTGACAAGCACATGCCGAGGAGAAGAAAGTGGGAGTGTTTTTTTGCAGGCTGGCATTTGTAACTAGAAGGTGATTTTGTGGACTCGTGTTATAAAATTACAGCAAGTATAACTGCCTTTGATTTCACCCTTAAAGGTTTACATCAAGAAAACATATCATTAAATAAACAATCATAACCACATGAAAGTGGAACAAGCTTCTACCTGTGTTAAAAAGAAACTAAAATCGAACACTGGATATTATCACTTCTACTCACAAAAAAGCAACTTATTTTACAACAAAAAATTCACCGTAGGTGGTAGCTCCAAAAGCAAATACAAGAAGGAAACTCTGTGAGCTGCGTTCAGAATAACACACTAATATGACAATTTATAGTCCTATTTCAGCAAGCACCAAGAACTGTACCCAAGATTCTCCAGATGATTTTTTCAGGTTACAAATGTCCGAGAGGTATCTAGGCTAATACTAATTCATATCGGCTCAATTACATGGCAGTCAATCTACTCATTTGAGTTATATTAGCACTACCTACTGTTTCCAGTACAAAGAGGGAATAAATCAATTTCACTTTCACCTAATGAATATAAAAACACTATCCACAGAATATTGCTTCAAAGTCACTTTTTATCATATCAGGTACTACAGATCACAGTTATGCTGCAAAAAGACAGATGGATGGGTGGGCAGGTACACAGTAAACCCAGGAACCTGGTTTTAAAGTTTGTTATCAAAACAGTCAATAAACCCAGAAACTTCATGGTTTCCAAAATCCACTGGTGCAGTGACAAATGGGATGTCTGGAATACACTGCATATAAAGTGTGCTGATAAGGTTTTGATCTTTAATTATACCACCTTGTTCTGCAACTAAATTACCTCAGGCTGAGCAGAGAAAGGAAGTGTCATGATGTGTCTAGAAACACCTAAATGATGCTGTTCTGTTTCAGTGGTGGTGTGCTTTAAGGTGCCACTTCTCAGGTGACACATGAAGCCAGGATCCTAATCACATGTGGTTATTAAAAGAACACCATCAACTTGAAATAGGCAATCTGAAAAAACTGAGTAACTGTAACGAAGTTATTTTCTGTTTCTTTACTAGAACTGTCCTTACTATAAGCCTTACATAACCACTGTACATCAGAGGGCTAAAGGGAACTAGACATGGATGTACAACTCTTAGAACTTTTGAACATCATCTAGAATAGCCTTATTTAAGCGATCATAACTAAGTGTTGTAAACTATTGTACTATCTAATTTTTAAACAGTTTTAATATCAAAACTTTGACAAAATTATTCTACCAGTCTCTTGTAGTAAACTGAAACTCGTCTTGCACAGGAAGTCTTGAGAAGTTCGGGGTGTTCTTTTTTTTGCTTGCCCCTAAGGCACCCATCTCTACCTTTGTCTGAGATAGGTACAAAGTTCTGCAGGTTATAGTTCTGCAGACCTATAACCAGGAGCAGCCATGGAGTAGGCCTCCCTGACCAACTGTTTCCCATAGGTACAAAATAAAATAGCAGAAGGGCAAGAGGCATGGCTGAATTGTGTTAAAAAGGTACTTTAAGAACAACACTACTAATGAAAAACAGTGAATCATCGGGATACCAACTGACTTTCAGCAATATATTTTATACTTCTAACAGAAATGCTTTATATATTTTTCATTTCCATTCTGCAACATTATTCAGATATTTAATGTCATTTTATTCCAAAAAAGTATTCTGCTATTAGTTTTTATCTAGCGTAAAAGTTGTATGATAAAGAAAATGCATTTTACATCATTATTTTTAACTGTAGACAGGCCCATTTAGTGAATCTGAATATCCCCTGTATGCAATATTTTTCAAACATAAACATGGCAAATAAAGTGAAGATTTTCTGAGACATCTGTATTTATCACAGTTTTGTTGCATGTCACACAAGGTATGTGTAAAGAACCAATATGTTTTCTGTGGTTTATGGGTAACTCAGGATGAAGTAGCATTTTGGTTTTAGCCATTAGAACATGACTTGGAGCTCCTGATGAACAATTTCATACCAAGTTTACTCTGCAAGAGTATGGAGTACTTTGAAGTAAAAACAAATTACAGTGAAAGATATACAAGACATGCTGACATCTGATTTTCTGATTAGATAAGATATAGGTAATGGTACTGCAAACTTCTCAGCTTCTACAAATATATCTCGACCATGATGTAAAGGGATCACTACAATAAAATTTTTCAATTCTTCTATTAAGACTGCAGGAAAAAATGCTGGTCCCAGTACAGGCAGCTAGGGCTGGGAAAGAATTAGTTAAAAATGAACTCAACGTTGCTCTCAATTGCTTCTTCTTTTACAGCCACAAAGCCGCAACAAAGTGACACCGTTAGAACTGTCATAGGTGGCAATTCATACTGCCAGTGTGGTGATTCAGACAACAGGTGCCTCACAGAAAAGTGCAGGCAGCTTTATTCAATACCCTACTGGAACTCCAGCATCCTTGCTACTCTTTCTTTCCTTCAACCTCTTGTTTGCTTCAGGTGTGTGACTGGAGGCCATTTTAATTTGAAGCCATTTCTGTGAACAAGATTAATCTCATCACAGAAGTGGCTTTACACACTCCACTTTGCACTGGACTGCAGTCAATTTAAAAGGAGACTGTAGACACTCTGAAATTGCCTGCAATTCAAAGGGTAGACACTAGATTTGATGAAGTGCTAAATCCTGATCAAGAAGAAAAATACAAGACAGTGCTTAACTTTTTGTGCAAGCCTCAGGTTATATTAGATTGTTCTAACAGAGTCTAATCAATTGCATTTTTCACTCCAAACTTCAGGCATTTCTGCATCTGCTGGATGTCAGATGCGTTTGCCAACTTTTGACATTTCAGGGCGACTAACACAAGGGCAGCAGCAGTAATCCTTTGGTTTGCTTTATCACATGGTATTTCTCCACTACTATTGACCCATCCAATTCTTGTAGTAGCAATTTTTGCCTTGTCTACAATACTCCTTAAATAATGAATTGTCTGAAGCAAAAGGTAAAAATGCAGTTGTATTTCCACAATACATTGTTACACCGCAAACACTAACCATAAACAACAGAAACATCACAACCAGATTTTGCAACAAGCCAGCATAAAGGCCTTAACACTGCTCTCTGGTATGATAATACCACTTTTGTCTTGCCCATATAAGATTTAAACCACATTTTCTGTTCTAAAGCAGAACCATTTCCACTACAGATTAAAGGAAAATAACAAAATTTGTGTACAACAGAAAGTCTGAAATACAGAAATGAAAACAACCACTAATGAAACCTGCTCTTATCGCAAAAGCTGGTCCTGAGTCCAAAGACTAAGCTATTCCGTTTGAGTGCCTTTCTGGATCTGAGAAGGGCAGATCCAAAACCGTAAACCTCAAGCTCTCTGCTTTTAGGCTAAAACGAGACACAGCTGATGTCAGAAGCATGACAGCTTAATACCTTATTCATGCAGATGCCTAGAAATAATTTGATTTTGACTGAGTTCTGATTACTTTTAAGCCCGCCCTGCTTGGGACTTAATCTGTAGGTGTTACTTTAAGCATATCAGCTGGATTAGGTTCTATACAAAACACTGAACCACCATGTCTTCTGGGGGAATTTTTTTCTATATATATATATACACATAAATATTTTTATACATATACACACACATTTTTTTAATAGAGAACCTCCTCCTGTATATGCATTACTAACAGGTATTTTTATCTTCAATATGTCAGTAGATAGGCAATCTGCGTTAAAGACTTCCTTTACAAACTAAGCAAATCTGTGACAAAAGCAGAAATCTTTGAGGGCCATTCTTCTTTCCCCTGTCTTAGCCTGAAGACAACACAGAAAGCTCCTCGCCTCTTTCATTGCTACAGTCAAAGAATCTGCTATGAGTTTCTAATCATTCCAAAAGGAATACTGTCATAAAAAAGGGCTGCATTGCTAATGCCCAGTGAACTTCCAAAGAACAGGAATTTCTCTTGCCTCTGAATATTTCAGAGACACCAATGTAGATCTTCCATGTGCAACTCAGTACCAGTGTTATTGAATTCATACTACTCAATGGGGATAGAAAGACAAAAGACTCACATCAACTGCTGCAGTTCAGTGTTTCCAGAGAACCTGATTCATGTATCTCTCAGCTTGGCTGAACTGCAAAGCAGTGTGTCCTGGGCATTTATGCATGACCAGGACACTTCTTTTTTCCTCCTTCTCCTGTGTCTTGGTGACCAATATTTAAGAGATCACCTTCACAGAAATATTAAATTACCAACAGGTGACTGAAAACTTCAGACAGTTATGAACAGGATCTCTAACAAGCTGCTTTAAAGAGGTTCACTTCTGCCTTGAAGATGTGTTACCATTATGATGCTTCACTGTGTTGCTTTGCTGACATAATTTGACTTTAAAAACTACATTGTGTTTTATCAAGAACTTCTTTCATTTCCCCTTACACAGCAGATCTTCAAAAATGAGCACTTAAAACTGAAGCTTTCAAAGAGTGTTGAAGTGGTAGCCTGCAGGACTGAAACTTCTCTATAGCTGCTCTTGAATTGCTCATGTGATGATTAAAGTAATGATCAAGCAGTTCAGACCCAAAATGGAAAATGGGATTTCTTCCCACACCCCACTGGTTTAAACCCTACAAGGTAAAAATTAGAGAAGTGGGGATGGGGAAAAATAAGAGAAACTTAATGGAAAGAACACAACAGCAAATGCTCTGGACTTAGGCAGAGGAAAATTGCTTTGATGCAGGAACTAACAGAAACTCTCCTCTGCCAACTTTGGTATAGCAGTATGTCAGAAATGGGAGTGGAAATGATAAAGGGAAAGGGAAATGCAGACATACAGTTTCTGCTGCTGCCTGAATTCCTTAGGGAACATTCATGCCCAGAAACAGCTAGTGACAAATTATGGTATCTGAGGTTTCTGCAGATGCTTTGCTGTTCTGAAGAGTCAGATAATCTCTACGTATAGATTATGGAGCTTAACTTTCATCAGTCATGCTTGGCTTTTATTGGCTTGGAAGAGTTTTCAAACAGAAACAGCTGCCAGGCCATTACCACATTTGTGTCTCCTACTATGGGAAGATGAAGGAATGGACAAATAAAGTAAAAACTTAACTGTACTTAAAAGTATCTGTCTTAATTTATTAGCGTCCTTGTTTTGTTAATCAGAGCCTACTGACACAGTAATTAAGTTTTCCTTATATCACTGGTGCATAAAAGGTGAAATTTTTATACACAGCATTATTAGCAAGGCTTATTTTGGGAATAAAGTAAAACTTGCCAGATGTGACATGCTCCTTTAAAACCCTAGCTAAGCAAGGAAAAAGTGCTTGCCTCACTGGACCAGGAAAGTCCATAAGCTTCACGATATGAGATTGTATTTCAATGAATCCCTGGACTTTTGGGTTACATTCACGTCCATCAGCAACTACTGTAAACACACACCTATGCCAGATTGATGGTGAAACATCTTATAAAGATGTTGACTCTTGTAAAGAATAAAATCAAGTGTTTTTAGGGAAGAAAACTTTAGTTTTTTTTTTTATTTAAAGAATCAACCTAGTTTGTTATTATTTTAAATGAAATTTTACTATCTTATTAAACTGTTGTAAAGAAGGCTGATGGCATAAAAGTTTGCTACTCGTGGAAAACACATTTCCGTTGCAGCTGTAAGCCACGTCTCTACAATACAGAGAGAAAAGTGATGTGCTGATTTCTTAAATCTTTGAAACCATCTGCTTAAGGCCTGGTAGATACTACTCAGCTGAGAGTGTAGGAGTTTGGTAACCTGAGGAATATCCTCTGAGGACATTTAGGAAGAAGTGTTACTAGTGTCATCATTTTATGGCAATTGCAGACTTCAGTTATGTTTAATGGAATAATTTCTTCATGCCAACAAAAATATTACGAGCACAGACATTTGGATTTATGAAGAGAGGATCTGCAATGCCAACTTCACATTTTTTATTGCACAACTACAAAGCTGATGTTTGCCTGCCTTTGAAATCAAGTGTTTAGCACAGTGCTTTGGCCAGACCATTTCCACAAATCAATCCAAATCCATTTAAAATGCATTCTGTTAAGTGCTTTGATGGAAGACAGAGTGGAACTAAAACACTAAGAAAGCATCTTTCCTTCTCTACCCATAAACGATAAAAGCTGACAGACTGAAGGCAAACTTGGAGCCATCTTCATGTCACACTTCTCTTCCTGCTTGTCTAGTTTCTTCTTATCAAAATACTTACCAGCTTTATTTCATGCTAAACTTTGCATGCAACAGACACTCATAAATCTATAACAAAGAACCTATGAAAACGGAGGTACAAATTTTGCATTTTACATCCATACATCCTAACACCGCAAGCACAGATGCTTCCAATGACTTAAAACATTAGGCATAACCCAGCTTATGAGCAAGTCCAATATACCTGTACAGCTTCAGAGCAATAGTGTAGCATGCACATCCAGAAAATTAACATTGTATTTATGACAAAGGCGTAAGTACTAACCTGCCAAGGCCGATCCCAATCAAGAGGAATAGGAAATGCTCCAAACCAAGCTCCAAGTATACTGCACACAGTAGTAATTTGCAAACTCTTTTCCCAGATGGACATAGCTCTGTCAAAACAGCGTGTTACAAAGTTTCAACAGCAGCAGCAGATCCGATTTCTCCCAAGATTTTTGAGACTACAGATATAAAAATCCATGTATTTCTTAAATAGCATTCAGGTTCCTCCTAAAAGATACAAACTATACATACAATGTAAGTTGCATATTTTAGTTATAAACACAATCTTTCTATACCACATATTACTGCACCCCAAAGAACTCTTGCACTGCCAATCATGACATTTATCGTAAGAGATGTTAGTGACTTCAGTTCTCAATACAGCCTACTACCACTACTGACTCCAAAAGTTTAGGAAAAGTTGGGTTTCTGTTTAATAGATAAACACTTATTGCCTGTCATCAGTCTTCCAAGTGATTGCTCTGCTTTTCTCAAACCATGGACATTTGAGTACTTGGTACCAATTAAGAAACAACAGCAGAGTTGAGAACAAAGTAGGGGACAGTTCTGAGACACGAGAATTGGGTTGAAAACCCCGCTCCAAATCAGGAAGTTAAGAGATCTGAATCTTAAGTTTGTTACATCTCAGACTGTAAATGTAAATTTAGCTTTAGCTAAAAGAAGTAGAAAAATAGTAGTTTTATGACTAGAAGACTAGCTGGATAGTAAACTCTGAATTGCACATGTGCTCCTTAGGTTGTATGACATGAAAGCTTTAACCCTACACCTTGTTTTGAAGATTGTAAAACTTCTGACTTTGCTTCTGAGTACACTACCTCATAGCTGCATTTGCTACTGACCAAAGGGCTCACAAGTGTAAAGCAAACATTTTTCATTGTTTGCAAAATAAAGGTCATACAGATTATAATATTTATGGTGTAATATTGACGTTTTGAGCAGAACTGTTTCTTCTACAATAACCCCATCCCTTTAACTTAAACTACTCCATTTCAATTCACAATACTACCAGTTTGATATTCTTCCCCCCTCCCAAAGGGAAAGGTCCTGATTGAACTCTAAAACTGTTCAAGAATCTGCACAGTGAAAACTTTTGTAAGTTATTTTCAGAAGCTGAATAACCGAGTGGAGAGCTGTTCAGGCAGCATGGTCAAGAGAACATCCACTACAGCCTTAAAGCAGTGAAAGAGCCAGCAGAATATACTGAGGAATGACTGAGGTAGATTTACACCCCACAAGACATCTTATCTGGTAAACCTACACACATACTGCTGCACCATATGGAGATACCAGACTGAGTCCAAAAGCAAAACAACAGAACTAGCAAGGCACAGTGCCCAAGTGAAGAACAGCCATTGGTAGTTTGGCAACTATTTGCACTGCTAATCCAACCACTCTGCAGCATGGAACTGGCTACTCAAATACAACCTGACTTGTCCTCCAACATTATCCCCAAGGAACAACGTTTTGATTACTCTTTTCTTCATGGAATGTCACCTATTGGGATTTTTACAGGTAGTCTTTAACTCATTAACTCATAATATAAATGTCTCATTTGCAGGAGGCTAGCAACTGCAGCAACATTTATAAACTGCATTTTATAGGTTTATTTATTTAATTATGAATAAACTACAACTAAGACTATTCTGCAGGCCAAACTAGTAGTATCTAAGATCAGAAATGTTCACTAGCACCACAAAGGCCTTTTAAAGTCTAAAACAATTATTTAACCCCTTTAAACAATACAATACATTAAGTACTGTTTAAATAATGTTTGAATTAAGAGGTTAGCTAAAAGAATGTATTAAAACAGCTCCTGCATAGAGAGGATCTGGAAATTTGGACTGCAGTAGGGCTGCAATACTAGGAAGGATTTAGTGTTTGATGCTGCCTAACTTTACAAAAGACATTTCCGAGTACGAGTATGCAGTTCACAAACAAGTGATAGAATAGGTGAAATGAAAACTAGATGGAGCCCTGAAGTTATGGGATTGTACTATTTTCAGGCAAGCTCCAAATAAAACCTATTTCCTACCCAGGTGACACCTTATAATTCCTATCATATCATAAAATTCAGTGCAATTACTCAAACAGTGATTTGAAATAAACAGTCTTCAAAAGGAACAATAAAAATTAGCAATTGAAAGCTGATTTCTTAAAAGGCTTTTATGCATGAGGCTATTTCAGCCAACAGTTACTGAAAAGCCATTTAAAGAATAGACACCTGCTTCCATTAGTGCCAAAAGTTAATATCTGAAACTACTACAAAATCTCTACTTGTATCCTCCTCTATAGAAGTTGAAACCAAAAGGTAACTCCAGAGGTCAGCAGCATTATACAACTCTTCACTTTCTTTTGAGATAAGAGGTCATCCTTACAAACTATTAAAAGTGAACAAATGCTAACATCTTGTTATTAAATCTCAAGCATGTGTGGGGCTCTTTTATGCTTCAGCATCCCAGTCTTTCAACAATCCTGGTATGTAGCGAGTGCAGAAAAGGTAGAAGAGACAGAATACTTCTGAAAAATACATTATCCTGTATACATGCTAATGTCATGGGTGTCACCGAGGTGAAAGTGAGGTAAAAAGGCTCATTTTACTCTAAAAATATTCTTGAAAAAAATTAATGCTTGGAACCTCTGATGCTGAAACAGCTTACTTTGAAATCTGAAGACGAGCATGGGTAAAGATTACCTACTTAAGACAACAGTAAATTGTATATTATTTTCACTCTTACATTCACATTTAAAATACCATTAAAATACTGTTTGCTTTGGCTTGTTATTCCTACTTCAGAAGTATTTACAAAGGTACTACTGGATTATATGCAAGATTCTCCCTGTACAGCTCAGTCTCAGGTCTCCTCTTTAATTGAGAATCATCATACTGGACTCCACAATGGTTTTATACCAGCAAAACATGTGTTTGAAACTTTACTTTCTTCAAACACATACAGAATCCTAGAATGGTTTGGGTTGGAAGGCACCTTAAACATCATCCAGTTGCACCCCACCACCACGCCCCCTGCCCTTTTCTTTGACAGAAAAGCTTTCATAAGCCTGTAATTACAAATATGAGAACCACCCATAATTCAGGAAGTTTTCCTTTCTTTAAAAAACCATAAATTCCATGATCTATTATTTACATCAATTCTGTCCATTTCTGTTTTGGGTAAGATCAGAAACTTTAGAATAGAACTTACCCATTTTTACTAAATACCCGTATCCATGCTTGGATGTTTGGTCCCAGCATACATAAGCATTGTAAAGTAGTAAAGGTAGAGAGGAGAACTGAAAACAAAAACGTCTCAGTCACTGACCTATAAAGAAGGAATATTACAAAATTAAGTGAGGTAGTTACTAATTTTCTGAGAATTCCAAAGTAAAGGGTTGGCTTTTGTTTCTCCCTAAAAGTCAACTTGTGAAAGTATGCATGCTTTCCTAAACCTCATGTAGAAGAATAAAGGATTTTCTTCTTACTCTGTAGAACAGTAAAGAAAGATGGAGAGAATTCTGGTAGCCATTTGTTATCTGAATCAAGACTGAGATGCAGTAATTATTTTAAATACCTAAAAAACCCATGGGTGTACCTCATGCAGAACATTAGTTCTGAACTGAAGTACACATGGATATTTACTTGATTATTCCACTTATTTTTCTGGTTTCATACTGTAGAAGCAGCCATGAGACCAAGCTATGTCATGCCATTGTTAGTAACTTCGCATCTTTCTCAGAATAAAACACTAATACCAAAGGATGAAAGATATGCAAGATGCGTGTTTTAGAGTCTTATGGGGAAAATGACTAAATGAAACTTGGAAAAATGACTGCACCTGTATGTTTAATGGGCAATATTAAAGTAGAAGCAGTTGCATGCAATTGTCTTGAACAACACAAATACACAGAAATTGTAAAAGCGAGCTTCTATAAATAAAAAAGGCCAACAAAAAAACCCCAAACCCACAGGCCCCCCACCACCCACCCACCACAAAACCCCCCCCCCACCACCCCCCCCCACCCCCCCCCCCCCCCCACCCCCCCCCCCCCCACCCCCCCCCCACCCCCCCC
>WYDI02005803.1:0-25262 GCA_009867235.2 Psittacus erithacus
GCTATGAGGTCTCCACGCAGCTTCTCTTCTCCAGGCTGAACAGCCCCAACTTTCTCAGCCTGTCTTCATACAGGAGGAAATAGATTTATATGAATCCTGGAATGGTTTGTGTGGGAATGGACCTTAAAGCTCCTCCAGTTCCAGCCCCTTGCCGCGGGCAGGGACACCTTCCACTAGAGCAGGTTGCTCCAAGTCCGGTCCAGCCTGGCCTTGAACACTGCCAGGGATGGAGGTGCAAGTTCCTGGGGTGCAAGCTGAAAAATAGAAGAGCGAAGCTGCGGTGGGAAACCAAACATGATGGTATTTGGAGGTATTGTTTCAAGGACATGTGGGGTAATTTCGTGTTCTCCTTGGTGAATGTCCAGTTGGAGGCAGTGACTTTCAGAAGTGATCTGTATTAGCAAAAAGTAACCTAGAGGATGGTAATGAGAGTGAGCAGAGGTGTAGAATATGACATGGGAAGTAAAGTTGAAAGAGTTTGGTCCACTTGATCAAGAGAAGATAAAACTATATAGAGACATGTGTCTCATCCTACAAGGAAAAGGGGTTTAGAGGAAAAGTGCCTTCTTGATGTCCATGGTGGGTTTAAGTAGCAGCAAGGTAAACTTCGTACTGCAACAGGGGAAAACAAGTTAAAACCACCAGTACAGCATTCTAGTAGAATAGTGGAGCCAACAAATGGTTCCCTAAGAAAATTCCATAAAGTCTCTTTGGAAGAAGCTAAGTCATATCAGAGAACCATCTCTTCAGGGCTTGCTGTTTGATCCTGCTTTGAGAAAGGGGGTTGGAGCAGATGATTCCTCAGAGTTCACCAGTTTGCTGTGATATTAATGCTTTTCTAGAATACATGTTTTCAACCAGCTCAGTTGCATGTCTTTGGCCACCTTAATGAGGCCTCTTTTGGGTTCCTTTGCTCAGGCCTTCTCCGAGTACCAGATCCAGCAGATGACAGCGAATTTTGTGGATCAGTTCGGCTTCAACGATGAGGAGTTTGCAGACCAGGATGATAATATCAAGTATGTTTAGAAAACTTCAGGAGGTTTATATTGAGCATTTAAACCTTTTTGCCTCTAATCTTGCTTCTTCTGATTCAGGTTGGAAAAGGAACCTCACTCTCAACCTCCTTTGGTTTGAAACAGACTGATCAATGGCTTGGAGAACATCTGATGGTTTTCTGTTTATAGGAGTCCACCCTTTATGGCCAAAGCCACTTGTACCAGGGAAAAACACTTCTTCATTTTGTAGAGAAACCTTTTAAATAAAACATGAAACTATTACCCAGCCCTATTCTAGAATAAATGTAACTGCACAGAAAGCAAAGCATTAGAGCGAAGACCAGGCAGTTCTACAGATATTCCCCAGTGGCATTAAGGCCTTATTGAAATTAAGAGGAGGAAGAAGAATGTTTTCATGAAGTCTAGAGAAAAAATTAGCTATTTGCTTTTATGGAAAAGGAAACGTAAATAAGGCAGGAGCAAATAACAGTTCAAAGAAGGAAAATAGAGGTGAATTTAATGTTACATGTCTTGCTGAACCCGGTGTTTGGAATTAGTGCTGCCTTTAGAGAAGAACTAATGAAATTAATTAATTAAAACTGCTGCTCATCTTCTCACCTCAAAAACTGTACTTAAGGGAATTACTGGGCCTGAATTATCCTATTTGCCCATAATGGTTCAGAGACTGTAACCATTTAGTCCATAGTGACTGTCAGGAGAGTGGTTCTGGAGGACACCCAGGGTGTTCCCTTGTTTCTCAGCTTTGCCTGTTCACTGTCACCTTGTGGTAATTTTTCTCTTAGTCAGAGGAACTATTTGTCATTGAGACGGGAAGGCAGAACCTGCTGACACCATCCTGGAGCCAGCACTGGCCAGTAAAAGCTGAGGCTGCTCTGCAAAGACCCACAGGATCCTGGTGCCCTGGAATCTGGGCAGGAGCTGGAAGCTCTTTGCCCAGCAAGCACTGGGCATGGCTCCAACTGCTTGGCTGCTCCAGATGTGATTTATTGAGGATTCTTTTGCTGGTTCTGCTCAGACCCTATATTTAGCATCTTCTGGGTGCCATGAAATACCTTAAATGCAATGACAGTGTGGAAATAGCTTGGCTGCTGCAGAGCTGCTTTCAAGCATGAATCAAAGTAGAGTCATGAGATCCTCAGAGCCCCAGGAACTCTATTAAGGTGTTTGCCAAGTAGTTGGCGACTGTATTCTATCATGGAGAAAGGTTTTGGAGTCCAGCTTTCCTGTCTGGGCTTTTAGTGAGCCCTGTGGATATCTGAACTTTAATAAAGCCAGAAAGATCAAAACTGGAATGAGAGGTCATTTGAACTTGGATTAAATACTTAGTTCTACACATGTTAAAAAGTAAAATACACTTTTCATTTCTGTTAGATAACAGCAAATATTGAACTTGTGTGTATATAAGTAGAGGGGAAGAATTAACTTATGTGAAGAGCTGAAAGCATCTTATGTCCTTATAAAATGAAGGAGAATCCCATTAACATCTATAACTGGGATATTCTCTCTGTATGATTAAAGGGACAATACTACAGAACAGTCCTGGTATTGAATGTGCTCCTGTTGTCTGTTTTCCTGCTGTTGAAAACTGCTGCAGATATGAATTTGAGTATTTTAGGAAGCATTAATCATGTTTCAGTGGTCTGGGGATTTGCATGACAGTATTTTTGCTAGCAAACAGCCTTCTTTGGAAGAAAATGATACTGCCCAAACAGACATCTGTTGATACGGTGAAGAAGTACTGCCGGGACCCAGACTGTGCGCTGAGGTTGGAGTTTTTTGGCCTGCAGCACCCTCTGCTGTTCTTGCGCTATAATCATAGTCGCAGCCTGTTTTGGGTTGGAAGGGACCGTAAAGCTCCTCTGGTTCCAAGCCCCTGCCACGAGCAGGGACACCTTCCACTAGAGCAGGTTGCACTGTTGCATGTAACACAGAAGTGAACATTCAGAGGGCAAATGTGAGGGCACTGAGCAGTCATAGAAAGCCTCTCTGTTTCCTTGCTGGGCATGCAGAAGTGCTTTGTCACTCCATGCCATCGCTGACACTTCTTTCTTTTCTTTTTGCAGTGCTCCCTTTGACAGGATCGCAGAGATAAACTTCAACATCGATGCAGATGATGACAGTGTGAGTCATTTGAAAGAAGTAAGATTTGGTACATTATTTTGGGTTGGAAGGGAGCTTAAAGCTCCTCCAGTTCCAACCCCCTGCCATAGGCAGGGGCACCTTCCACTAGAGCAGCTTGCTCAGAGCTGCTCCAACCCTCACAGCGTCTCTGTGGCCTTCTCTGGACCTTGTCCAACAGCTCTACTTCCTTCTTGTGCTGTTGTCCCAGAGCTGGATCAGGACTGCAGGGGGGGTCTCCCCAGAGCACAGCAGAGGGGCAGGATCCCCTCCCTGAGCTGCTGCTCACACTCTGGGGGTGCATCCCAGCACACAGGGGGGTTCTGGGCTCAAGCACACACTGAGGCTGCATCATGGGGAGCTTCTCCTCACCCAGCACCCCAAGTCCTTCTCCTCAGGCTGCTCCATCGAGTCTCCCCTGGCCTGTGTTTGTGCTTTGTGCTGGGGATTGCCCTGACCCGTGTGCAGGCCCTTGCCCTTGGCCTTGTCAAACTCCATGAGGTTCATGTGGTCCTGCCTCTCCAGCCTGTCCAGGTGGACAGCTTTGCTCAGAAGCTTCCTGCCATTCTGTCAAGGAGAATGCAGTCATTGAAACACATTGCACTGAGGATTAGTCCAGTTGGGGCCATTTTCATCTGTGGCATGAAGAATTAAGTGTGACATCACTTTATTCTTCAAGTTCCAAGCTTGTCAGTCTACCAATGTGTTCTTATGAGAATTGTTTCCAGCCCTTTTCTACCATGACTGCCACTGTGAGGGTCCAGTGGAGTCATGTCACAGACCAGCAGCTTGCAGAAGCTCCTGCACCTTTGGGAGTAGCATGGCTGAGATACTGTGGTGGTTCTTTTTGGACCTCTCATGGGCTTGCTGCTCCTGAGCATACTGAGCTATTAGTACTCTTCCACATCTGAACATTGCTTGTTGCACAGCCTGAGATGTAAAATGAAATAAATGCAAGCACCTTCATGGTATCAGTTGTGTCCAAATGCTGCTCCATTATCTGCTTCATCACTGGGGTTTTTGTTTCTGTCTCTTAAGAATGAATGGGATTTGATTTTGGTTTTAATATTCTTTCAGCCCAATGCTTCCCTCTTTGAAGCCTGCTGCAATGAGAGGATCCAACAATTTGATGACAACGAGGAGGAAGAAGATATCTGGGAAGAGAAGGAGATAACCTATGCAACCCAAGTGAAATCAAGAACACGGTAAGGTGAAAACCAAGATCAAATGCTATGAAACTACAGTTTGGTTCAGTGCTTGCTGAATTGTTTGTTATTTATGTGCTGAGGGGCCTTTTTCTGGCATAACCAGAACACTTTCCATGTCACACTGCTGCAGAACATGAAACAAAGATTCAATTTAAGGCAATGTACTAATGACAGAAACACCAGGTTACTGAGTCTGTTATCAAAGGTACTTAAAAACAGCGCTTAGTTTGAAATACTTAAAACTTACTCATATTTGGAGAAGAGGAAGTTGGAAAAATGGTAAGGCTGAGGGTAGTCGAGGCAATATTCTTTTCCAAAATGTTAAAACAAGGAATGTTTTTGCATGAGAATGAGAGTTCTCCTGTGGTGCATCTCTGCCATTGCAAGTAATTTACAGTTTTTCATCCCTTCGATATAATCACTTACTAAATAAAGTTAATTCTCTAAGTCTGAAAAGACAGTCAAATGAGACAGGAAAATGGCCAAGACTTTAACATCTGCTTGCCCAGCATCAATAATTGTCTTGCTCTCACATAGAATTGATGCCACACTGGTGTTCCCCTGGTTTGCTCATACCAGTCTCTAGCCCTGAACACATCATTGCAATGTATTTCCCAGTCTAGCTCTGCAGGTGCATTTTGGCAAATATAGCACACAGGGATGGTAGTGGGAGCACCTCAAGGAGCATCTGCTGGTGCCTCTTTGAGCTTTGTGTCCTTTGAGAAATGAGCACTCTGAAAGGCCTCACTTGGTCTGCTCGGTGTTTGGGCTTTCTCCCTGAGGCAGGTGAGGGGCAACCTGGCTGCTGGAAGGGATTTTCTAATTCTGAGTTCTGCGATTTAGATTTGGGGCATCTCAGACCTCAGAGAGTTCCTCAAAAAGTGATCTTGAGAACGGGGATCATGATGGCAGTGTGGACTCCGAAGAGGAGGAAACGGAACAGCAGCCACCTCCTTCCCAAGCAAACAGCAACAAGAATAATACTTCTGAGCAGAAAGACTCTGACTCCTCTGAAGGTAAATGGTTCAGGACATTATCCCCTTTGAGCTGAGATCTGGAACATTTCTGCATAACAGCAGTTTGGAAACAGCCAGGTTTCTGTGGCTGTTCTGCAGTTCCACCTGTGCAGATGGGATGTGGGAATTTCGCTCGCTACAGCTGCCTGACAGGAGGATAGAGCCAGCAGGCGGCTGGTCTCTGTTCCCAAGAAGCAGGGGATGAGACAAGAGGAAACGGCTTCGAGCTGCACCTGGGGAGGTTTGGATGGAGATGAGGAACAATTCCTTCCCCAAAGGGTGCTCAGGCACTGGAACAGGCTGCCCAGGGCAGTGCTGGAGTCACCGTCCCTGCAAGTGCTCACACACCGTGTAGCCGAGGCCTCAGTGCCATGGGTTAGTGGTGGCCTTGGCAGTGCTGGGGAACAGTTGGACTGGATGAGCTTAAAGGGCTTTTCCAACCTGATTGGTACCGTAAGTGTATGATTCAATAGCTGGTTTTGGTCTCAGAAGCATTAGTGAGATTGAGCCCTGCCCAGCTCCCTCAGAATAGTAGAGTGGTGCTTCAGTTGTGCCAGGAGAACCACATAAATACACATACAATAGTAATACCAGTGCTTTTCGTGCACATACTCATGAGCAGAACATGAGTGGAGGATTATGACGTTAGCTCCTTACATTGCGTTAGAAGAGGGTTATGCAGACTCTGCCAAGTGTCTCCACACTCCTCGTATCTGCCTGTCCTGCAAATCTGGCTTCGGTTTGCATCTTGCAAACCTGTTCTTCCAATGCCTGGAGGAAGACTGGAGAGAATCACAGAATCCCAGACGGTTTGGTTTGGAAAGGACCTTAAAGCTCAACCGGTCCCAACCCCTGCCATGGGCAGGGACACCTCCCACTAGACCAGGTTGCTCAAGGCCCAGTAATCAGCTCTCTAAACCCATTCAGCAGTGTCAGATATTTTCAGTTCTTATTAGGAAGAGCCATTATAAACACCACAAATATCATCCTGTGGATGGTGTCCATCAAGTTTGTTACTCTTCTTAGGGACATGGTTCGAATGTTGATTTAGTTTATGGGCGAGTGTAGGAGTCAATGCTTGATGGATCTCTCCTACTCTTAGTTTTGCTGTGTGCAAATCAGTTTGCACAGCAGACCTCTGCAATCCTTTCTCATTCTTGAGAAAACACAAGTGAAAATGCCTTTAAAAATTCATGGTTTGTAGGAGCAGATGTTCTGGAGTAGACTGGGACTGTAAAAACCAAGTATGTTGTTAGTTTTGCTCAAGATCACTTCTGTAATCATCAACATTTTAATCCTTATATCAATTCCTTCCCTGTAATTGCCAAAGCTAAACAGTTGGTGGTTGAAATGGTTGAAAGCCACTTGGTTTGGGCAGGAAATGGAGGTATTTGGGGTTTAGGTGAAAGTCACTGGCTCAAGGAATGAAGATATTCATTCATTTTTCCTAATCTATGCTTCTCTCTTGTGGATCACGTTAGTATTTATCAGAAGAGGGATTTTGAAGCTGATTGTAATGTGTGAGATAGGCACTTCCTGTAGATTCTGAAGGTTTCTTGTCTCTGGGATGACTTTGGAATCTTTTTGGGATGCCCAAAGAGTCACAGGATTCCTGTCTGTGGTTCCATGGGCAGGCTCCGGCTGGACAGCGGTGTTCGAGCCCGTCAGCTCGAAGCCCCCCACGCCCTGTGTTGCCATGGATGTTGGATCCAGCGTGTGGGATTCAGCAGCCCCGGAGAACACCACGCCAGAGGAGAAAGGATGGGCGAAATTTACAGACTTCCAGCCCTTCTGCTGGTAAGAGGCACAGAGCCTTCCAATCCTGTCCAGCCTCTGAGTGAAAGAACACTTGAGATGTGGTTTGATGGGATACATTGACTGTGATCTCTTCTTTCCTTTCCCTTCCCTTTGCTACCCCTTTCAGTTTGTAATGTTGCTGATTACTGTGTATCAGGGCTTCATGCTTTGCCTTCCAGTGCTTCTATGTGGTGTTAGCATCGTGTCATGTGATACAGGAATACTTTGTGTATCAGCATTGCTGCTACAGTAAGAGTAGAAAATAAGTAAATAAACAAGCTTTTTAGAAGTTAAAAGTATTGATGTAAAGAAACAGTAATTCTCCTGGTGGTTTCTTCTGCTGGGGCTGCTCAGGAGCACAACCAGGACACCTGTACTTCACTCTCAAGGCTTTTCCCCTCTACTTTAGCTCAGAATCGGGTCCACGATGCAGCTCTCCCATTGACGCAGAAAGCAACGATTCAGAAGGGAACCCGAAGCAGAGTCAAGACAAGAACTGTAAGTGAGATGGTACAACCAAGTCTGCCAGGGAGCAGTCCCCTCCAGCATCACCTCCTGTATCTTACTTGAAGGCTCTTTTGTACAGAGATCAATCTGTTGAAATAATGACTCAGAAATCCCAAATATTTGTTGGGATAATGTTATTCAGCAATAAAAGGTTGAAATTTAAGTTAGTAAGAGTTGATATCACAGAGACCGTTCATTTCTAAACTGTTCAAAAGTCCTATTTTAACTGCAGGCTTGATTATATAATTATTTGCCAAAAATTCAGAGAGAATGAAATTTGTGGCTGGACTTGATGATCTTAAAGGTCTTTTCCAACCTGTTGATTCTGTGATTTTGTGAAGTTAGACTGTTGGTACTCGTGGTGAGCCATTTGGTGACCTTCAGTCTGATTTCTTTCCCTCCTCCCTTCTGAGCAAGGAAACCCAAGGTTTAACAAAGGAATTTGATAGAACTAAATTTATCTTTTGTCTAGTAGCAACTGAAAGTCAGAGGACACTGGAAGGGAGAAGGTGCCTTCTTCTGCCCCACTTTTCTGGTGTGCTCTCCCAGTGGAGCTCTGGAGACCAGGGTGGATGGGGCTTGAAGCAATCTGCTGTAGTAGAAGGTGTCCCTGCCCATGACAGGAGTTGGAGATGGAGAAGCTTTAAGGTCCCTTCCAACCTAAACCACCTTATGATTCTGTCAATCAAAATAGTCTCCTCCGCTGTCTATATTAAACACGGACACAAGGTGGCAGGTGGAGAACACTCATTTTTATCTCTTATTTGCAAAAATGAGCTTGTGTGCTGTGGGATCTGCGCAGAAACCACCATGTCCAAATATGCAGCCATTGTAAGCACCTCACTTCACACTGCTGTGCTTCCTTGGGGTGGTACCTGGGGAGTTGCTACTGTGGTTTATTCACTGTGCGCTGTGGGTTATTCACTCCCTGCAGTCAGCACTGCTTCCCCCTGTGTTTGGAACGTCTGTGTCACGAGGAAAGCACCGCTGGTAGCCTCAGACAGCAGCTCCTCCGGAGGCTCTGACAGCGAGGAGGAGGAGGACAAAGCTGACACCATCACAGAAACCATCAGCACGGGCTCAGGCCAGGAGACCATCAAGCTAACCATGGATGCGAAGAATGAGAAGGCTGTTTTCACCAGGTAGGAAGGGAACTTCCCTGGTCCAGCATCCTGCTCTGCCCAGGCGTTAATAAATCCCTTTTCCCTTTAGACCCTATGGTTCTACGTGTGTGCGAGGTGTCTTCCAGCTTCCCTGTCACAATGGGTTTGTTTTAAGAAACGTGTGGCTCATTTTAGCCACTTGGCCACATCACGGAGCATCACCCATCTGTCTGTCTGCACAAGAGATCCAGGCCCAGGCTCATGGCAGAGATCCCAGGTCAGATCACACAGAAGAGTCAAGCAAAGTGTCTGTGATAGCAAGTGCAGCATCTTGGAAGCAGTGTGTGGTCTTGCAAGGGGCAGATTTAAGTGACTTAAGTTGTCATTTTCCTCTCATTGACAAAGTAGTACATTAGAGACAGTAAACGATAGCAAGTGCAAAATGCCAGAAAAAGATAGAGCAAATCCTGAGGATTTTTTTACCTGCTAGGCAGCAGTTCGGGTGGAATTGCCTGTGTTCAGATCTCGCCTACTCTAGTTTTGAGAGGAGAAGGTGCTTTTCAAAACACTAAACATCAAGTTCACTTGTGTGCAGTCAGAAATACTACCCAGTTTAAAGATCATAGAATCAGACTGGTTTGTGTTGGAAGGGACCTTAAAGCTCTTCCACGTCCATCCCCTGCCACAGGCAGGGACACCTTCCGCTAGAGCAGGTTGTTCCAAGCCCCTGTGTCCAACCTGGCCTTGAACACTGCCACGGATGGGGCAGCCACAGTTTCTCTGGGCACCCAGCACCTCAGCACCCTCACAGGGAAGAACTTGTGCCTAAGAGCTCATCTCAGTCTCTCCTCTGGCAGGTTAAAGCCATTCCCCTTGTCCTGTCCCTACAGGCCCTTGTCCAAAGCCCCTCTCCAGGTTTCCTGTAGGCACTGGAGCTGCTCTAAGGTGTCCTCTTACGGAGCCTTCTCTTCTCCAGGCTGAACCCACCTGGCTCTCAGCCTGGCTCCACAGCAGAGCTGCTCCAGCCCTTGCAGCATCTCTGTGTCCTTCTCTGGACTCACTCCAACAGCTCCCTCTCTTGTTGTTGCTCCAGAGCTGGATGTGGATATATGGGGTTTTCCTCATATTCCTTGTAAGTTTGCAGGGTGTGATTAACTAGTTGGATACTCTGTTTTATGCATGTGACTCAGGAACAGCTATTTACTTCTTATCCTGTTAGGTTATGTGACATTGTTGGGTAGTCAGTGTGGCTTTGGCATGTGTGCATGGTCCAGCAAATAGCTACTAGGAGTTAAAATGCCATGGCTTAGGAAACAATGGGATTACAGAACCACAGCTGTTTGAGGGAGGCAGTTAACCAGAGGTGTGTTTGGTTTGGCAGCTCTGAGCTGAGTTGTTAATAACATTTTATTGTTTTATTTTGGATGCCCACCTCAGATGGCCTTTTCCTCCTCATAGGTGAAATGAATGAGATGCCTGGGATTCCTTCACTTGCAGGGATTGCAGCTGAAGGGGTGTTTGGATAAATGGAGGTTGTTTATACACATAGGGATGGCATGGCTAAGCAGCCTGGCTTCACAAAAGAGATCCAAGAGGAGAATAAGAATACTCCCTCCTGCTGTGCTAAAAGCATCATCTTCTTTCCAATTTTCAGTGTACTTGAATTAGATCTAATTAAATCCATTGGCATTTGTGCCTGAAACAAACTGAGCTCCAGATGTTTTTCCTCTCTGAATGCATGGTGTGAGCAGAGTAGGGTAACACACATGGCTGACTGGATGCACAGCAGCAGTGTGAGTCTTACTTGGCAGGTTCTTATGCCTTCCATTTATTCCCTTGCAGGTAGGAAGCTGGATTTTCTTCTGGTTTGGCTAGTTAGATGTTGTGGCTGTGCTGCTGTTTCAGGCAGTGTCATTTCAAATGTGTTTTTCTCTCTACATAAGTGGATATTTCTGGAGCTTTTTCAGCAAGGACAAACCTTCCAGAACCTGCTTGGGTTTGCATGACTGTAGTCCTACAAACTAATTCCATTCTGGCAAAGAAAACAGGTACTTAAGTAACCACAGTCTCCACTTAAAGGTGTCTGTAGCTTCCACAGCTATAACCGTAGCCAAAAATCAGGATAGAAGCTGTGGGAAGACAGAAACCTGTTCCATGGGTGGTGGTTTTTTCAGCTGCTCCAGCTCAGTTCAGTAGCCAGGTTTCTCCCAGTGTATGAATTGCCATCTTGAACAGTGATGGGATTGGGAATTTTCTGTTATCTGCTGCTCTCCCAAACTGTTCCTTCTTTTGGAACAGGCGCACCAGTAGCGAATACATTCATTTCTTACCATGTTCGTTAATGATCCCTGAAAAATGCTGGAAGTTTGAGAATGTTTTGGATTGACTCTGTGGTTCTTAATGACTTTCTACAAGCACTTCCCTAAACCACATTCCAGTTCCTGTGGAAACACCTCTTCCTTCTCCTTTTTTCCGCTCCTGAAGTCTACAGTGGAGATCCTCCTTCTCCTTTCTCCCCTCCCTGCAATACTGAACTCTACAGTGGAGATCTTTAATACTCCTTGGAGCTCCAGAAGTACTCTGTAAGATTCTACAATCACTGAGATCATGGAAGGACCAGATGTTTCAGTATATGCCTCCAGATGTTTCAGTACACATCTAAATACCCTCTGTGATCATCTTCCCAATTGCTGACGCTTCTCTGCCTGCCTGTGCCACCCAGAATGTAAACTCTGGAAGGTTAATGGTTTGTTCTTGCATGGGTTGGTAGGACATCCCTCATGGCAGTTCTGCCTAAACTACTGAGAGTATTGGCTACCTTAAGCATCATATAGACAAGGTGTTCCAGGTGTATTTCTTTCCTTTAAGATTATTTAGCTAACTTCTTTTCCCATATTTAATTCTATATGGTAGTTTCTTGTGTGCAAATAAGTGTTTTTGCTGAAGTTCTCTGACCAAGGAGCATCCAGTATCAGCAAATCCCACTTATTGATAACTTCAGCCTGGGTGTGTTGGGCTTGAGAAAGAAGCTTTTTACCCTGTGTTGAATCTTCTGCCTGGTTTATATATTGATGTGAATTTTCTGTTATGTTCAGTGATTGTACCTTTTGAAATGGCTTTGGAATGTTCCTGGTATGTCCTGGCAGGAGCTCAGCATTTGGGGACATGGCTGCTGCAGAGTTAACTTTTCTGTCTGTTCTATTTCAGCAATCTTTACTGTTTCTTCCTTTCTTTGCTTTCTCTCTCTGCCTCTCTCGCTGCCTTTTTCTCTTGCTCAGAGTTTTTAGACCTGCAGTTGGAGGGTACGTATGATGGGGACCTCCTCGGGGTTCCAAACATCCACCTGACAAGTCATTTCTCTTGCTAATTACTTCATCCTGGGCTGGCAAAAAAGAGCTGTTGGACCATTGGAAAGTTCCTCTTTTCCCAATCACTTAAAAGATCCTGGAAATCCTATTTTGAAAACCTGAATTTGAGTTGGGTATAGAGCTTTGGGGAAGTGTACACACAGCAACAGAGCCATTGGTGAACCTCTAAAAGGCAAATATGGTGTTTAGTGTCATTCATCATGTTCTTGAGCTTCTGCCATCCCTCTATTTGTGAGCTCTTTCTGCAAATAGGATTTGGGGTTTGTTATTGTAGAAAGGAGGGTTCATGCTGTGGTCCAGATGACTCAAGGAAAGCCTGGCTGAGGGCACTTGGCTGCTAGAATTGCTGCTTGCATTACCTGGGGCAGTGGTCAAGTCTCTCAAGACCTTCTCACAACAGCCTTAACACGTATTTTACTGTAATAGACCATGAAATAATGGTTGATGTTGTTTTCCAAACTCTTATTTATTTTTACAAAGCACTTATTTTTTCCCCAGATGTTTTCCTTTTCTTTTAAATTCTGAGGTTTTACTCATTGTTTTCTAGAATTTATCCATTTAAAAGAATTTTCCCTGTGCAAACTAGCAAGGTGTTGCTGTAATTTCTGAAGGAGGTCAGGGACAGACAGAGGAATCCACTGCACTAAGAACATCTCATAACTGTTCCATAGGAAGAGGAATTTGTTACAGCAAAGGTGTAAATGTTCAGATCTGGGATCACAGCTACTCAGTGGCAGAAATACCATCCTGGCTTCTCCAAGCAGAGGATTCAGGAGATGCAGCCAAAGGCAAAGGCCAGAGGTTTTCTGTAAAGCTGTGTATTTTAGAATAGTCATAATTACAAAACACAATTTATTAGTTTTATAATTGACAATGTCGTTTTAGCAGTTTTGAATGTTTTCTGCCTCTTTCATAAGCAGGTGAGTGCCATACATACATTTATCTCACCGAAAGGGCTGTCAGGCTGCAATTCTAGCCGGAAAAATGCAGTAACATTCAAGCTATTAAGGAAATATGCAAGAGGTTTGTGTAGTATGTGACTGGTTGGGCTTTCTCAAAGCTGTTTTGAACAAGCATAAGCTGTAAAGGTCTCAGAAATTACTTCAGGACTTTGCTGAAGACATAGAATCATGGAATTGTTTGGGTTGGAAGGGGCCTTAAAGCTCTTCCAGTTCCAGCCCACTGCCACAGGCAGAGACACCTTCCACTAGAGCAGGTTGCTCCAAGCCCCTGTGTCCAACCTGGCCTTGAGCACTGCCAGGGATGGGGCAGCCACATCTTCTCTGGGCACCCTGTGCCAGTGCTCCCGCAGTAAAGAATTTCTTCCTTATCTCCAGCCTGAACTTCCCCTGTTCCAGTTTGAACCCATCACCCCTTGTCTTATCACTACAGTCCCCGATGAAGAGTCCCTCTCCAGCATCCTTGTAGCCCCTTTCAGATATTGGAAGCTGCTCTGAGGTCTTCACGCAGCTTCTCTTCTCCAGGCTGAAGAGACCGTTTTCTTTGCCTGTCTTTGTACAGTCATAGGAGCAGTCAAAGAATGAGGCAGGTGGAACATGAGGGCTCAGCAGCTTGAGGCTGGATCACGTCATGACTTGCATTTACCAGGGAAAGAGAAGTAATGGATGCAGGAGCGTGTGCAGTGTTCTTGTGAGAAATGACTTGCATTTCCGTGTCTGTCTGCTTCAGTTCTAATTGTGTGATATTAACCTGAGCTTTGTATTTCTCCTGCATGATTTTCAAGAGCTGTCTGAAGAATTGTGCTACTGAATTGTTCTAATAAGGTTCCACACAGCTGCTTAAAACATGAGTTGCACTTTAGAGTAAAAATCCAGCTTTTGCTGTGTGTGGTAATAGTGGGCTTGGGATGTTTTAACTTTTAATTTCTCTCTCAGTTTAACTTTACCTGAAATGCTCTTTTCCTTTTAATTTGTTCTTTCTTTATTTTTATGGTTTAATATGTTCACTGTCCCCTTTTCATTGGTGCTCCTCACCCGAGTAGCTTGAATAAGCAACTGAATAAGAAAGTTCAGAGGAGAGGCTGGAATCCAGCAGAGCAGTAACACTTGCTGCCTGTTAAAAACAAGCTAATTTCTTCTGTGGCTGTGTGATACCAACTCTCATTTAGTACATTCCTCAGTTTTGGAGGCAGACACTGAGGTGCTGCAATGGTTCCATAGAATCATGGAATCATGGAATAATTTGGGTTGGAAGGGACCTTAAAGCTCCTGCAGTTCCAACCCCTGCCACAGGCAGGGACACCTTCCACTAGACCAGGCTGCTCCAAGCCCCTTCCAACCTGGCCTTGAACACTGCCAGGGATGGGGCCACCACAGCTTCTCTGGGCACCATCT
Source organism: Psittacus erithacus (assembly GCA_009867235.2). Classification (NCBI taxonomy): domain Eukaryota; kingdom Metazoa; phylum Chordata; class Aves; order Psittaciformes; family Psittacidae; genus Psittacus; species Psittacus erithacus. The sequence continues at coordinate 14,488 of WYDI02005803.1, forward strand.
GCCAGCGCCTCAGCACCCTCACAGGGAAGAGCTTCTGCCTAAGAGCTCATCTCAGTCTCCCCTCTGACAAGTTAAAGCCATTCCCCTTGTCCTGTCCCTACAGGCCCTTGTCCAAAGCTCCCTCCAGGTATCCTGTAGCCCCACTGTAAAAGTCTCCCCTTGTTGCTGCTCGTACACAGTTCTGGGATGAATGCCCTTAACTTCCATTCTCACAGCAGAGACAACCCTGAATTGCTGAAATAGCTCAGAAATAGCTGCTGGCAGTGGTTCCTCCCTTAGCTGTGGGTGAGGGTGCCAGGGTCCCCAGGGTCCAGGTATGGTGGCCGTGGCCTTGGCTGCCAGTGAGCAAGGAGTTTTGGTGCAGCATCTGCTTACACACAGCAGAGAGACGAATCCTCTGGTGTCCCAGGCTGAGTGGAGTGACGTGTCACAGTGGATGTTTTGGGCTCTCCCATTTTGGGATGTGTTTGTTTTCTGTGCCTGCTGCCTGTTTGTCCTGCATGACACTGAGATTCATGTGGTGTCAGCATCTGCTGCTGGAGCATGGAGCTCCATCATGATGAGCATGGAGCATCAGCATGAAAAATTGGTGTCTTGCTTGTATCTCGTGCTGCTGCTTAACATGGCGAAGCTGGTGGCATGCTTGAGCAGAGGATAAGGGGAAGGAGCATGCTGTGGGAGATGGGGCATGGTGCATGGCACACCTGCCTGCAGATCAGTGTACATTTACTCATAAAGAAACATGGAAGTGGCTACTCTGAGGTCCCATTTCACCAGGAAACATTTCCAGTCAAGGTGAACACAGCACAATAAGTGGCACAGGTGGGGTCTTCTAAGCTGACATTAAGTGTTGGCCTTTTAATGAAGACTACATGTACATTTGGAAGCCATACCTCCTGTGTGGTGTGACTTGGTCTGGTTAAAAGCCACCAAGTCACTTCACAGTGTCCTGAGCACTTCACAGTGTCCTGAGCTGCTCTTGCATCCTTCCTTTGCTCCTGGGTGGTCATTGCAGAGCCTGGATGTCAGGAACTCATTCGTGGGCAGGGCATGAGGCTGGTGTCCAGGCACGCTCTTTGTACCCTTCTTGCTTCTGTGTTTATAGGACCACTGCTTTCCCCAGTGCATCTTCATGGTGGTCTGTTGTCTATGTCTGTGATACCAAAGAGACTAGAGGATATCTAAAGTGTATCCCAGGAGCCACAGTAGTGAGCTTCAGAGGTGGGTAGAGTTAACTCAAAGGCTGTTTCATTCAGTGTCAAATCCTTCTTTCCCAAAGTACCTAAAGCTCTGTGAACAGTTGGGACTGACTTACAGATCCTTTGTAGATCAGGAATGCTCTTCTCATGGGGAAGAGCTGCATTTGGTGCTTCAGCATGTGGGCTTCCATTTGGCACTACAATGCTATGTCAGCTTGGAACTACCAACAAAGCTGATGCAGCTCAGTTTGTCTTGCTAGAGCTGAGAGGCTCTAGATGAGGAGACCAGGGGAAGGACAGGGTGAGCACAGGGTGTTTTGCAGTAGTACTTTTGAAATGGGTGTTAAAAAGAAGTTTTTGTAGTGAAACTGGGTGAGATTGGTGTTCGACAGTTGCAGTGCTGAAGTACTTTCTCTGTAAAGCTGGTGGAGACCTGTAGGAAGAACTGAATAATGCCAAAAGTTAAGTGAGCTCCTGATGTTTCCATCTTCATAACCAGAAGAGCAGATCACTTTGATTTACCTGGATATCGGGTTTGATACAGAATGATTTCATGCCAACTTCAGCTGTTACGAAGTATGAACTCTGTTAAATCCTAGTTTTCCAAGAAGAAGTTGCACTTCATGAAAACTGTTGTTGGCTTGAGGGAGCTTTGCATGTGCAGGATTTGGGCACTGGGGCAAAAAGGAACGAACAACTGTTTGTAGCACTCCAGGTCTGGAGTGTGGGTGTATAATGCTTCTTGTTTTCATGGGTTATATTACATGTAGAAGAAGCTGAGGAGCTATCAGGCTTTTCTCTCAGTTGTTTGTGGAGTTGAGCCTCATTAGTTGAGAGAGCTGTGAGTTTTCAGTAGCAGTTGAGAGGCAGATCCCTGCAGAGCATTCACATGAGTACAGGATGAGCACATCGTACCCCCTGTGCAGGCTCATCCCTCTTGGGCTTCCAGCAGAAGGTGGAACCTTCTCCAGAGGCAGCTGGAAGCCAAAGCTTATTTTCCAAAGTCCCTTGCCTAGAGTAATGTGTGTACATTGAGGAGAGGTCCCCAGAGACCTTCTTCAGGCCAGGCACAATACTGTCATTGCAGCTTTCCATGACTACCTTCTCTAACTGTAAGTGTGTTTCCCCGTGGTGAGGCAGTGGATGTGCACATGTGTGTGCGTATTTTGCACAGGCACCAGAGACTTTGACCAGAAGTGTGCAGCTCTTGAATAATGGAATGGTTTGGGTTGGAAGGTACTTTTAAGTTCATCCAGTTCCAACCCCCTGCCACTGGCAGGGACACCTTCCACTAGAGCAGGTTGCTCCAAGCCCCGTCCAATCTGGCCTTGAGCACTGCCAGGGATGGAAGTTTATGCAAACTGTGTTAGAACCTTCTAGTGATGAAGATGGTTGGGCAGTAATACAGGTCCTATCTTCTGGTCTTGTTTTCTGATAAGACTGAAGAGTTTGGACATTCAGCTCATGCACTAGGGGCGGTTTGGTTTCTCAGAGCATTGCAATGTTGCAGAATGAGGGAAACCTCTGTCTTGAGTGACCTCCAGAGTAGTATTTACAAACTTGGTGGTTAAGTCACCACATTTGGCTGTGACATTGAACTTGGTGAGCACAAAGGAAAATTGTCCTGGCTGTTGTGTTGGGCACCCCAGTGGGCACAGCTGTAGGTGTCATTCACAAGTTGGTTGTGCTGGGTGCTTGTCTGTTGTGAGAAGAGACGTGTTTCTGACCAGCATTCACTTGCTGTTGGAAAATGTGTACAAGTGGCTTTGAGTTAGAGCTGAAAAACTCCTCATTTCTTCTGGAGTGGGAAGTGTTAGAGATGTTAGAGGAAGAACTTCCCTGTAAGGGAGGTGAGGCACTGGCGCAGAGTGCCCAGAGAAGCTGTGGCTGGCCTATCCCTGGCAGTGTTCAAGACCAGGTTGGACGGGGCTTGGAGCAACCTGCTCTAGTGGAAGGTGTCCCTGCCCATGGCAGGGGGTTGGAACTGGAGGAGCTTTAAGGTCTCTCCCAACACAAACCATTCCATAAGTCTATGATCTGCTTGCAGAGCTTGAGACTATGGTAGATGCAACCTTTGCTGATGATGACTCTTCTTCCTTAGTCTGCCTTAATGAGAGAATATTCATGTTCACTGTGGGCAATACGCTCTCTGTCGCTCCCCTCAGCTTGGTTGGGGTTTGGAGTGTGTTGAGTTCTGTGGAGGTAGACATCGACATCAGGGTTATCCCAGTCTGTTGTCAGGGACACAATCAGCAGCTACAAACAAGCTGACCAGAGGAATACTAATCCCAAATATTTATAGGTATCAGAGTTCATTCCAGGCTAGAAGGAGATACTGTTGTCAACCCTCCTCCCTGGGTCACAGCATTCCCTCTTCCACATAAACTTCTTGGTCTGTTTTCCACTGGTGAGTGTGTTGCAGAGCTTTGCTCATCTAGCCTTGCACATCCATGAGCTGCTGAAGAGAGATGGACTTCCATGCCCGCTTAGTGGTCAACTCCCCTCAGGGCTTCATCATGTTGGAATCCTTGTGTCATGCAAAGTTTTAGTGATTGAATTTAAGGAGTTTATCTTTGAGCAATTGAAGTCTCATGAGCTCCAGTTTCCTGCGTGGGAATTGATCTTCTAATGACATTTTTGGCAGCTCAGTTCAGTTCTCCACTGTCTCATCCATCCCCTGCAGCTTCTCTCAGGTATATTTTTGTAGTTGCAGTATTTCTTTCTAAAAGCATGTCAGCCCCTCAGGAAGAGAGTGTTTTGATCTCATTATTCCTTATTTTTAATGTATTTTTTCCAAGAGCACAGAGAAAATAGCTACAGAAATAGGAGGTTGGTCTCCAAATCTCTGTCGCATCTTAATTACCGACCTGTGATTATATGTGCATTATAAATTCCTCAGCAGCTGGTGGAAGGATTCCAGCTCAGTCATCCTGAGCTTTCCTTCCATTTCAGTAGGCTTGCTCTCTGAAAGAAGGAGGAGGAATCAGGCTTGAGACGGGACCTGGGTAAAGGAAGAGGTGGGTGAGAAAGATCATTCACACACAAGCTTGTCTCTGCCTTGGAAGGCAAAAACTAAAGATGTTCACAGCAGTGACTTCTTGTTTTGTTGTGGGGAGACGTCACTGGAAATGTTACCCCTTGGGTGTGGAAATCTGTCATCCAGTGTGTAATCAAGAGCAAATTAGAATCACAGATTCAGACAGGTTTGAGTTGAAAGGACCTTAAAGCTCCTTGAAGGTCCCTTCCAGCCCAGGCTGCTCCCTGGTGCTGTGTACTGGTGCTGAGTCTCTAGTTTGCACCAAGATGAGTGGTTTGCTTCTGGCTTGTTGCTCCCAGTGGTTAACTTGACTTTCTGGACCTTCTAAACTTGTGAAGTCCTGGCCAAATGTGCTTCACATTTGCGTCCTCCTGCTGCTGGTTCCCTGTGTTTGTCCATAGGAGAGCACCCAGCAGAGGTAGTTGTGGAGGCAGGTGAAATGTCTGGGGAATTCCGAGGCTGGATTTTGCTGCAGCAGTGGGAATGCCTTTCTTGAGGAGCTGTCGTGCCTGTGTGTACTTGGTGTCATGTTGATTTATAGGAAGCAGCCTCCAGGATATGCACACTGCCTTTTAGTTTGTTTATTTTTCATTCTTATTTCCGTATGGGCTTTTTGTGCCCTGTGCTGGGAGAGAAGGAGGAATATTTTTGTTCCCCATTGGAATTTAAGCCCCATTAAGTGCTACTTTCCCATGAGCATGAACTCTCCCCACAGTGACGCAGAGTGCATGGTTATCGACTCGCTGGCCATCACCGACATTGGCACAACAAAAGCACCCAAACCGCGGAACAGCGTGGCCCAGCACGTGGAGGAGCACCAGAACACGGCTGCCGTGGTCACAGCGGTCACAGAAACAGCTACAAAAGACAGGTGAGATGCTCAGAACTCTGCTCTATCACCCTGTAACAGAGAATTGCTTTCACCGTGTCGCCAAATGCTGTTATTCTGCCGTTAGTGTATGGTCACAGTCACACAAGTAGTAACTCTGGAGTGTCTTGGAGTGTATTACACTGCAAGTAGTGCAGAGTTGTCACTGTGATGTATTGCACTAATGTTTCAGTGGCCCAGAAGTAGTGGACTTCTTAATTCCTACTCATGGAGAATGAGTGTGATTGAGGGTACTCAATCCCACTGTCCATGTCACAACAAAGATGTTGAACAGGATCGGTCCCAGCACTGACCCCTGAGGGACACCGATCCTGAGGGAAGTTGCAGATCCATGTGTGCAGCACAGCACTAGCAGCTCCCAGGCTGATGTTGAAGGATGCCTGTCAGAGGTTAGTCAGGTCAGAGCCTTCTGGTAGGCTCATAATCCTGACAGTCGTGTTCCAAACTGCTGGTTCAGTGGATTAATCAATGTTGTGTAACTAGCAGTCAGAGATGGCTTCTGAGCTCCTGTTTTGATTTTTTAATGTAGCATTTGAATCATAGAATCAAGGAGTGGTTTGAGTTGGAAGGGACCTTCAGATCATCTAGGTCCAACCCCCCCTGCCATGGGCAGGTGCACCTCACAGTGGACTATGTCACCCAAGGCTTGTCCAGCCTAGCCTTGAACACTGCCAGGGATGGAGCATTCACAGCTTCCTTGGGCCTCACCACCCTCACAGAGAAGAACTTCTTCCTTATGTCTAACTTGTACTTCCCCTGTTTCAGTTTGAACCCATTTCCCCTTGTCCTGTCACTAAAGTCCGTGATGAAGAGTCCCTCCAGAGCATCCTTATAGCCCCCTTCAGACACTGAAAGCTGCTCTGAGGTCTCCATGCAGCTTCTCATCTCCAGGCTGAACAGCTCCAGTGTTCTCAGCCTGTCTTCACACGGGAGGTGCTCCAGCCCCTGATCATCCTTGTGGCCTCCTCTGGACTTGCTCCAACAGCTCCATGTCCTTCTGTGCTTGCTCCATTTTGTAAGAGTCTTGGAGGAGGTTCTCCTTAGGAAGCTAATAATGTTTCAGCAGGCAGAAGCAGCAAAAATAAGAGGAAGGATGGCTCAGATACTGCTGAAGAGGAAAGTTTCCATCCAGGATGACAGTAAGCTTGAGGAGCGGGTATGTTCCTGTAGTTACGTTACTCTAACACTACTCTTTGGGTTTCTGTTTAGGAAAGAAGAAGTCTTGCCCTGTGCCGAAGCCACATTAAATGGCCCTGCTTGATGAAACCGATGCAATGGGACGTGTGTGACCCAGGCCAGGCTGCTACCTGGTGATGCAATTTGTCAATTTATTATTTTTTTGTTTTCTTTTTAATTTTATTTTTTAATAAATGCTGCATTGATGAGAGAGCTGGCATTCAGGACCAGAGCCGCAGTTCCAACACCAACTATCTGTTCTGAAAGACACTTGCATTGTCTAAATGTAGCATTGAATCAGTTAGTCATCACAGGAATGATGGGGTTCTTCCCAAGCAAGCCTTCTGCCTAATTTGAGTTCCTTGTCCCCTCTCTCCCTCGGTTTTGTTTTGTATTTGGGGTTCAGTCCTATTTTCTTAGTGTTATTGCACACAGTATTCAGCTTCTCTTCAGAAAGGTAGCAGGTCTAACGCTGGGACTTGGACAGTGCACAAGAGTCCCGCAGTCGTGTGACCAAAGTTCCTGATGGAGCTGTCTTTGGGCAGCATTTGCACCGCTTTTGTATAGCAATAAAGCCTTATCAGAAACATTTCATAGGAGGAAAAGATGCAAACACTTTAAATGGGATGAAGCAGGGAGGGATTTGATTATACACCTTTGTGGGGTGGGAGGGAAGCCGTTGACGTTGTCCCAAGCCAGAGGCCGAGTGGCTGACTTGCTGTAACGTTGAACTGTCTGGAGAAATGGAAAGTGGCTGCATTGCAGGGAATGCTGCATTCCAGGGAATGCTCAGTGCTCTCTCCTCTGGAGATGAAGCAGTTCACAGCAGGATCTTGGCTCTCTTAGCAATTGGTCTCTTCAGTCCAAGCCACCAAAACTCAACTTCCTGGATGTCATCCTCCATTGGCTGGAGAGTATGCAAAGGAGGGAGCTGTGGTTTGCCAGCTGAGAGGAGAACTGCCCCACTGGACTGCTGCTGTGCAGGACCGAGAGCAGATATGGCACAACCAGGTTATCAGGTGTTCGCTGGCTTTTTGGAGACTTAATGTATTTTCAAATTATTATGGAAATCCTTTTCTGTTTGTTTTGTTCTGTTTTTAAAGTTTTTAATGGATGCAGGAACAGCAACACTTTTGCACTTTGTACCTAGTGACAACATTGGAGAGTGACATGGCCCCAGCACAGGACTCCTGCTGTTACTCCCCAGGTAGTTGGTCGTGGAGAAGCTTGGGTAGGGGGAACACGTGCCGCTGCCTTGGGGTGCTAGAGTGAAAGAGGCTGGAGCAATGGACTGCACTTCACACTGCCTGGGAGCAAGGTCAGTTCAAGGTGTGTACTTGACCCTGGAACACAGGATCTTCTGCGTAGGCTGAAGGACCTACTCCTACAAAGACTGTCCTGGTTTCAGACACAGCTCTGCACTGAGTGGTGCCAGCCTCTGCATTGAGCCTGTTCCCAGACCGGATTCGTGCACATCGACCGTAGGGGTGTAGGTGTTGGGCCACTTACAGAAGCTGGCTCGGGCTGGAAACAGCGCATCACCACGACCAGAGCTCCCTTGTTTGTTCTCTTGCCCCTGTAGTTTAGATACAGAGGTGGGCCTGCTTCTGTGTGTGAGCTGTGTGCTGAAACCCTCCTGTCAAATGCTAAAATGCCGCTTACTTCATTAGTCCAAGACCTAAGCTGGAAACTCATTCACTTTGGAATAAAAGCATGAAGCTTGACACATAGGTAGCCAAATAGCTTCTTTTACAGGTATATTCTCACTTGTGCATAACGAGGGACTTTCCCATGCGAGTACCTCACTCAGATGTGTTGTATGAGCAAAGGCATCCTAGCCAGATTTCAGTCTTTGTAAGAAGAATCCTTTATTTTTACCTGTGATAATGTATGTAGTGCATCTGAATTCGTGTGATCGGTGAGCTGGGGTGGTGGGGAGTGAGGAGAGCAAAGTGGTGTTCGCTGTCAGTCTGTTCTGCTGGATCAGTGTCCACTGGTGCCGTACCCACAGCACTCCTCTGTGTGCCCTGAGATAGCTCGTGTTCATTGTTGCTCTGAGGGAAGGTTGAGGAATTGCTTTGCTGGAATAGCACAGTCGGAGGTTGCAGCGCAGGAGCAGGATGAGGCTGTGGTGTGCTGGGGACTGGAGCCACTGCGTGCTGCTGACATAGCTGGGTTTGTCCCAGCTGCAATTCCTTGGGAAGCAGGTGTTTTCCTGGCACAACACTGTTGTTCTGGAAGTCTCCTCACTCACTCCTTGTCACTTCAGTTAAATAATGCAAACTTCTGTTGAACTGGGAGGGAAATGAATCCCTCACTTTCTGCTTTGGTTACTCTGCTTTTTGGAGACCGGCCCCACTGTTAGCCAGGATTATCAGGAAGGATGAGTGGGGTTGAGTTCCCAACTGGACACACAGCAAAGTCTTTAATTTTCAGAGGATTGGTGCTAGAGGTTTTTTCTGAAAATCAGGTTCTCTTTGGGCATTCTTGAAACACCCAAATCTGCTACTCTGAAACCTGAAACATCATTCATGGAGTACAGCATCAGCACAGCTGGTTGAAGACCATGGTTGGGCTTTAGGCCCATTCAGTACCAGGTGATGTCAGTAGTTCTCTTCCAGTCTGTTCTTGACCATGGTCCTTGTAGGTGGTGCTACGTGGTGCCATGGTGCTACAATTATGACCAAGTCAATTTAAGAGCAGGAGATGAAGGGAAATGCCTACAGCAGGCACAGTTGGGATCAAGCCTTCTGGCTTGATGTGTTTTCTATCCCTCGTTAAGCAGATAAGTGATCTTTGTGTTGGGTTACGTGGTAGACAGGGGTCACTTCCAGCTCCTCAAGCTGTGCTGGCTGATCCTGCAGGAACTGTGATCATCTGTACCTGCTGGATCTGGTGCTGGTGGTTTGGGGAGCAGTAACCTCTGCCTGGGAAGTGCTGCAGCAGCAGTAACACCCTGAAGCGTTCAGAGATACCCAAGGATGTGTCTGTCTGTGCCTTTCATTGTGCATCCTGAACCTGTCATCTGTCAGCTTTTGGCTTTGAGTCTGTAAAGTTCAACAGAAGTTTTAATAACCCATTTGAACATATCCAGTAAGCAGTTCCAAACCCAGGTTACTTACTGGGGAACTCATTATCTTGGTTTATTAATTTGATTACTCATGACCAGTTACTTTTGTTACAAGGTGTTTTACTGGTAGTTAGATGTGTGCACAAGCTCTCTTGCTTTTGTGACGGTGAACGATTCCTTCTCTCCTGGGATTTAAGCTCTGGATTATACCTCATTGCTCCTATGGGATTGTTCTTCACACCAGCCAAAAGGCTGATCTGGGAAATGTTCCTCGCGCTCGGTGTGGTGGAGTTTGCAGTTCGGATCACATCCTGAATCGGAATGGTTTCCTTGCCTGGCTCAGATGATGTTATAGGAAAACCATACATAAATTCCTTTTCAAGCCTGAGCTTCCCATCTGTCTGGAGTCACAGTGGATATAGATTCACTTAACCCTTTAAACCCCCTTGGCTTGCTTAGCTGGTCAGAAAGCAGTGAAGACCAAACAGAGGTTCCATTCAGCACTGTCCTTCCTCCCTTCTGTGCAGTATTTTGAATCTGTCCATATCAATAGGGTATATATAATTTTAGGTTTGACTATGTATACTGATGAGTGTGTATATAGATATATATTTGCAGTATGTATTATTCCATGTATATTTATACACACACGGCTGGATATTGTGAGAAACCTGGTGAAGCAGATAATCAGAGCACAGTGAGCCTTTTACATCCACGTACAGCTGCATGGGCAGTGACAACTTCATTGTACAAGACCAAAACCAGTGAGGCATTATTGTACTGAGGGAAAATGCTACTGGAATATTGTATTTCAGTGCTGTTACCCAGCTGGGCATTGCAGTGGTGGGTTACAGGAGAGCAGTGGCTTGTGCAGTGATCCCCCAAGGTTTAAAGTCATGATTTCTGTTGCTTACTGCAGGCATAGAATGCTGCAGGAACAACTGTGCTGTGGGTAGGGGAGATCTGGACCTGGGTTCAGGGGTTTCAGTACCCTCAGTGTCCCAAAGAGATGAGGTCCTCTCTAAAGATGTATCCATCAGCTTCAAATTAAGGTTTAGGTGGGATAGGCATATGAAGGAAGGATGAAGGAACATGACTGTTGTTTACTCACCAGTTTCACCAGTTATGCAACAAATTTTTCCTGCACACAAATATCACATATTGCTGCTTCTGTTGAGTCATAACCGTTACGGGAGACAAAATCCCAGTTTTTCATCTGGAAAAATACATCATCAGCAAAGTCTGATACAAATTTTGTGAGCATCCCAAAGCTTTCATAGAGCCCCAGACTGGTTTGTGTTGGAAGGCACCTTAAAGCTCCTCCAGCTCCAACCCCCTGCCACGGGCAGGGACACCTTCCACTAGAGCAGGTTGCTCCAAGCCCCTGTGTCCAACCTGGCCTTG